>PVJA010018567.1:0-39743 GCA_004027025.1 Myocastor coypus | reverse complement strand
CCCCTGTGTTTTGGTCGTTCAACCCCCACTGGTGTCGCGACCCACAGGTTGAGAACCATTGCCTTAAGTGCTTGCTTTTTGCCCATGGACTGGATAACTAGAGCTATATGCACTATCTATGCAGCGTGGGAGTTTTTATTATTTTTACCTAAAGATGTCTCTTTTTGGTAATGACAAACATGTTTGTTTTTAAAAAAGCCTGGCATTTCTCAATACACCTTTAAGAGTTTTTAAATTGTTTCATATCTGGTCAAGTTGAGATTTGTAAGAACTTTTTTTTTTTTTTTAGTTTAGGGAAGGATCTACAGGGTGTTCAGGGTCTCATTACTAGGTCAGACTTACAGTGATCCGCCTGTTTACAGCCTCTCAAGAGCTGAGATTACAGGCACACGCCACCATGCAGTCTCAGTTGCTGTCTCAGCATGCCCCAGGGGTGGGCCCGGGGATCAAAACCCGACCCCTGCACTTGCTTGCTGAGCTATTTGGCCAGCTCTTCATTTTCAATTTGTAATGGAAGTTCACAGCTTGATTTTTTTTTTGTTAATAAAGATTTTAAATTAAAAAAATACAGCAGATCATTCATTTTTCATATACTTAAATAATCCCTCCATTCTTTCCCATGTAACATTTCACTCCCTTCCAGAATACAGAAAGGAGTGAGATATTACACTGATCCTCATAAAAGACAAGAACAATTTATCAAGTTTCACCACAAGCTTGGAACTTTTTATTTTATGTCCCCCCATAGTTGTGAGGTCAATATTACTGTGTTCTCTTTGCAGAAAACGAATCTAAGATTTGCTCATGGGCTATATCTAGAGAGCAGCAGGACTAAGAATTCATCCAAGAGCTGGTATTTCTCTCTACAATGTACTTTCTCCCCCAAGTTATTTAAAATTACAGTCTGATTTTGTCATGTGATGTTTTGATAAGGAAACTTAAATTTCCAAATATTGGGTTACAAACAAATAAGAAAAACATTGTTTTAGGCTCTCAGTTGCAAGTTATTTATCTTGGAAAAAGTTCCAGTAATAAGGGTGTTTTATAACTGCATGGAAGCCTAAAACTAATAAATAGTTTGAACCAAGTAAATAAATATATTGAGTTAGGTCCTGAATGGCATCTCAAAGCTAAGTCAGTAAGTTTCTAAGTTATGATAAGCAAAATAAAACATTGAAATAAGATGGTGGTTGAATTCAAACTAAAATGTAGCAGAGTTCACACTGCCAGTGGCCCATAAAAGAAAACACGATTCCCCACTAGTGCACAGTAGCTATCTCCTAGGACCTTGGTGATAACTCTTGACTACTTGGTCATAACCAGCATAGACCAAATCACCCAAAGTGTTTCCTCAATTCATTTCTTGTATTATTCATTCTGTGCTTTAAAAGCTCAAACTGTAGATGGAAGCCTGTAAAAACACAGAGAGAAAGACTCAGGTCAGGCTGTCCTATGGGGATGGAGGCCCACTGGAGAGGTGGGCATGCAAGTTGTGTTCCTGAAGTCCCAGGGAACTCCTAGGTTCCTTATTTCCTGAGACCCTAAACCAATTTCAGGAATGACTGTCCCTTCCCAATATGGAAAAGTAGACAGGGTCTAGAATCACCTGCATATACACCAAGACAGAGACTTTGAAAACAAGTTTCTCTCATCCACACTACCTGGATTAAATAAAATATTGGGATGACAAACCAATCAACCCAAAATTCCAGCAGCTCAGAAAGCCCAAGGAGGCAGGAAATGGGCTAGGACGGGAATTATCTCAGAGGACATGCATTATTGACCTTCTTTTACATTTTTATAGAGCTCTGCAACTTCCAACAATTACATAGCCACCCTGGGAATAAAGTCATAGTCTTATTTTCACAGATGATGAGGAGTGAGTCACAGCTAGCCACCTTCTGAATAAAATCTCTAAATCTCCCCCCCAGATCAAACAGTCTATCCATGCAGTTCTCACAGGGCAAGGTCAGGACTATGGAAGAGGGAACAGTCAGGCTGGCCTGCATCTGCCCACCTTCCATGTGCTATGTCTTAGGCCTGTAAGTGGGCAAAGTTCCTTCACCTCATCATACCCTAGTTTCCTCATTTGTAAAATGTGGGTGCACATCACGTTCAGCTCATGGTGTTATGTGAGGTTCATATGACATATAGCATGCTGGGCCCAGAACCCAGCTCTTGGTTAGAGCAGGACAATGCTGGGGTCTCAGGTGCTTAGAGCATGGACCCTGGGTAGCTGAGCCTCCTTGTCTCCTCTATAGCTGAAAGGCCTCAGGGTACAACCTCCCCCTCCAGGGAACATGCTAATATACTCAAAGCTCCAAGCAGACAAACAGAAATCTTGAGACAGACTGGGAGTGCTTGGGCCCAGCACCGAGGCTGGGCCAGGATGGAAGGCATCTGCCCACCCTTCCCTTCTTCCCCAGAGCCACCTGCACTGGGTCCCTGAGGCAGAGACAACCCGGCATTCCCACCTGGAAAGCCATGGAGTTGGCCATAGCCAGGAAAATCCTCAGAGGCAGCTTGGCCTTGTAGGACCTGTGGCTCCACAAGCGGTGGGCACCGGCTGTCACACCCAGAGCGGTCACAAGGAAGCAGAAGTAGGCTGCAAAACACAAGCAGGGACAGTGTTGGCAATTGTCACCGAGCCTTTCAATGTCCATGTGCTTTCTCCCCTCCTGAGTGGAGCCTGCATGAAGTGGTATCTGAGGAAAATGTGATGTATCAATGACCTGAGAAGCTGAAGCTCTCCAGTATGGGGCAGACAGAACTTTCTTCTGAAACTCTGACCTAACTTTAGGAGACTATCAAAAAGTCTTTTTGCCACAGAGCAGCAGCACTGTGCCTGCCTGGCAAGCACATGGTCCTGAGTTTGATTCCTGATATCAAAAATAAAAGTCTTTCATCGCTTGTTTTCTTCCTGGCCTTATAGTAGCCTGAGAGGCTGATGCCTTTTGGGTACCCTGGTCCACTCTGCTCTCTGAGAATGAGGCTGATCTCTATGCTACCTCTGGGCTGGCAACCATGCCAGGCTAGTGCCATGATGAGCATGTTTCTGAGCAGCAGCACCCATGATAGCAGCTCTATAAGCCTTGGACTGAAGGCTTAATAGCAATGAAGACTGACTCACCCAGAGAGGAGGAGGAGCACCCTGTCTATAGAATCAGTGAGATTCATCTCCAGTGACCCTCTCAGACACCGTCATGGTGATCTGGGAGGGGAAGGTGGCCAGCAGGGGAGATGTGTAAAGGCAGCCTGGGCTGGGGCATGGGGGCTGCAGCGCCACTTCTGCCACTTGCCAGATGTCCCACTGTTCTCAGCTCACAGATGAGGAACAGGACTTCCCAGAGAATGACTGGAAAGCACTGCAATTAAACCCAATTCGGCTGTGTGTGTTCCCACATTCTGCCCAGGGGGCCCCTCCTCACTGCTGTGGCTACCACAGGTGGTGGTAAGGATGTGGCACTTTCCTCTTTGCCTGAAGCCTTGGGAAAGGCTGCATGTCCACAGGTGAAAGATGCAACTTGGAAACCACAAAATGATGATTCTTGAGAGCTTTACAATGACCCTGTGGTTTTAAAAGCCATGTGCCCACATAATGCCCACTATCTTATTAAAAAAAAAAAAAGTCACCTTATTAAAAATAGCAAACAAGCTCTGGGTTTGGCATGGTTATTAGCCCCATTTGAGAAATGAACTGATTTCCAGGGTCTCAAAGCTAGAGTACCTTTGCTGAGAGTTGGAACTGAGGACTGAGTTCCTGAACAATACTCACCTCTCTGGCTCTCAGGGAGACATGAGGTAAATTTTATCTTCACTCCTGGGTGCCTTACTATTGTCATCTTTAGTGCTAGATCCCAGTCTACATGGAGGACATTACAGTTCAGTCCTTAAATGCCCCCAGACGTTTGGATTGTGGGGCACTGTGCTCACAGTGGATTCATCCACTGATAAGCTCAGGGCTGAAGGTCTGGTTGGAGGTGGTCACTGTGGGTGTGGCCTGGCAGGGTGTCCTTTTGACCCTGGCTCCTCCCTTCTCTCTGCCCCGTCAGCTCTGTGTGGCACAGCTTCCCTCTACCATGCCCTTTGGCCGTGTGGTTTCTCTCCTGGGCCACACTAACTCTGGGCTGAACATATTGGAAATTTTAAGCCAAATAAACCTCTCCTCCTCCTTGTGGATGTTGGGTATTTTGCTCCAGTGACTGGAAAGTAACTAAGACCGAGAGCCCTGAAGACAGGATCTACACAACTAGTGCACTTACACTCAGCACATGCAGGGCCCTCCATCAATAATCACCACAGAATGTACCTTTGGTTGTGAACATATCACCAGAAAAAGGCAGGAAGCAGCTAAGGAAAAGGGTGGATAGCAAGGAAGAGCCCACCATCAGGACCACTTTCTGGAGCTTGATCCCCGTTCTGAGTCATACATTAGCCTAGGGTCAGGGTGCCCAGGTTTTCACACAATGGGAAAAGGCAACCAGATAACTTTGCTTATATATAACAGTTCCCTGGGTGTCATCTGCAACCCTTGCTGATTCCAACCCTAATTACCATGTCATTGACTATGTAGATTTGACACCTACCACTACCTTTCCCCTGGGCTTTGGACAATTACTTGTTTTGTAACTGAAAACTAATGTCTTAGCCTACTGATAAAAAGAATCAAGTTCAGTTTTTCAACTTGGACCATGATGGTTCCTCCAAGGGCCATACAAAGTCAAAAATTCCACTGCTTGATGGAGGGGTTAAGTGCAGCTGCAGCAGTTGCTCTGTGTGTGTGTGTGTGTGTGTGTGTGTGTGTAACTAGGGATTGAACTCAGGCCCTTGCACTTGCCAGGCAAGAGTTTATTCTACTGAGCTATTTCCCCAGCCCCTGAAGCTGCTTATTGGCAAGGGTCAGAACTCAGACGGAAACCCTCCACCACATCTGAATCCTAAGGCAGGAAATCCTCAGCACCAAGCCCCTCTAGGCTGTGAGCTCCTCTTACTGACCCACTATTGCCCTGAGGTTGAAACCCCTGAGGATGATTCAGGTCTCCCACCTGATAATATGGCACACTGACAAAAAAGAAAGATAAAAAGACTATTTTGCAGTTGAGGAGCTCTGAGATGATCAATGTTCTCTGTGGGACAAAAGTCCATGAGTGTAAAAGCTCATGACTTTTATTGATATCAGTCAGGGAGGTCGGTGGGAGTTGTGGAAGAATGCTAGCAGAAAGAAACTTTGCAGGCATTGGCTGTAAGGACAAACAGAGCAATTCTGTACCAGGCACAGAGGCCCTCCACTTAGCTTGTATAGCTTGATGATGCAAAGTTGGTATCTTTCCTGCTAAGAAGGTTTAATTCTTTTCTAGTCCCATACCCTCAGCTGAAATTTTATCTTATATCTTAGACCTGGAATCTCATAGGCTCGTGCTCAAGTCTCCATTTCAGCCATCAGCAGGGGGACAGAGAGGAGGGGAGTTGGGGAGTAGGGAGGATGATGGGTATGGCACAACTCTTGCCTATGCGTTGTGTGCTGTGTGCTGTGAGATATACCTGACTTTTAGCCAATTTAGGGAACAGCTTCTTCAATATAGTCAGCCCTGCATGTCACAGTGAATAGTGTTGAATGTAACATCAGGGAAAAATTAAAGCAAGGGGCTTCATTTCTCAGGAGAGGGCAGCATGGTGGTCTCCCACACACTGCATCTTTCTCTGTCAAGCAAATCATCAATCCTGTTGCTATTCTCCAAAGTTCCACTTAATTCTTTGTTTAGGATAACAAGAACCTGGACAAGAGCCCTGGCTCAGAAACTGAAGCAACTGTGAACTTCTGGGTCAGGATGAGTATGTAGGGAACATACCCTGGTGCTTCTGAGGAAAAATCATTAGAATAACTTCATGTCAGTATACATATTTAAAAGGAACACGTTATTACTTGTACAACTTCCAAAAATTAAGTGTCTGGCTGCTCTCGATCTCAATTTATGTTTGCTTGGTTCTGAAAATAAGATTCAGAGTTAGCTCTAAAATTAATGGGCCCCTGACTAGCCATGATTCTCATGAATTTGATCATTCTCCACTTAAAAGGTTAAAGAACAAATTCTTCCCACAAATCATAGAAAGTGTAGCAAATAAAAAGCTCAGATCGCTGCTGTTGCTATAATTTAACCTCGGTCATGAGGCCATGAAATGAACAGTTGTTTTCCAAGCCATCACTGTCCTTCACATCTAGAATGGAAAAATTCAATTTGAATTTTTTTTTCAGTAAGCTAAGACACTGGACCTTGGATGTAGTACAAGTAATTCCAAGACTCCGCAAAATACATTTGCCAAAAAAAAAAAAAAAAAAGGAAAAAAGAAAAGAAAAACAAACAGAAAACCCCCACTCCAACCCACATCTCCCAGGGAGGCCTTTATTACAGACTATCATTGTCCAGTTCTGGGAATCACCAGCATTTGGGGACAATTAGCATAGCTAGCCTGTCCTCATCTAGGGCAATGCCAAAGAGCTTAAGTCTGAGCCCGCACTGGGCAGTGGTGGCTCCTAATTTTCTATGGTCCTTCATGCAATCAGGCTTGGACTAGTGTCAGACCTCACCTTCCTGACCTAGAGAATAAAGACTTGATCCAACACTTCTTCTTTCTTGGGTACAGAGTGCAAGATGGGGTTAAATAAAGGCTACATAACCAAGATAAGAAAGCCTAGTTGCAGTAGTAGGCCAGTTGTGGCAGTCCTGTCTTCAATCCCATCTACTCAGGGGGCTAAGGTAGGACAGCAAGCTCAGGACAACTTACTAAGATCCTGTTTTAAAATTTAAAAATAAGAGGTTGGGCATATAGCTCAGCGCAAGGCCTCGGGTTCACCCTCTAGTATTAGAGGGCAAAGAGAAAAAACAAAAATAAGAAATGAGACCAAGAAGATAAAACAAGAAGACAACGGAGATGTCCCTCAGGCACAGAGAGAACTTCCTGTGCTGCAGGTCCTGGATATCCATAAATCTCCCCATCCAGTGAGCTCCCAAAGTAAACAAACCTTGCCTTGTTTGCTTAAATTAGTTGGGATTTCTGATGCTTAAACTCTGCAAAATTTTAGGAGGAAAGCAGCCATCATGGCCCAGATGACAATAAACACAAAAACCTATGCTAAACTGAGGATTCGGGGAGGTGTCCCCTTCACAGACTTTGCTTTTGTACTTTGAGAGGGCATGTTCTTTGTTCTTAATTTCTCTTCTATGAGCTTCATGGAAACTAATATTAAGCATATTTTCTGATGGATGCTGGTTAGCTGGCTCTGAGGTGGTAAAATATTCAGACAGAATTGAGAGCTGTGAAGGAGAAAAAAAAATAATGAGCAAGAATTTTACTAGTTGGTTCACAGCTCACAGAAAAAAGATTCTAAATTAATTTAAACCAGAATCACAAGTTGACAGAGCAAATATGGAGTTGTAGATGCAAACAAGAGTCACCAAGTTTTTGTTAGCGCAAGCAAAAATAGAAGTATTTTAAAAAGATTTTGGGGGGGCTGCAGGATGTGCTTTTGGTATGGAGGCTCCAAGGTAGCCCCAGCTCCCCTCCTCCCACAGCTCTGTATCATCTCCTCCTCTTTAGCAGCTCCCCTCTCACCAAGAGAACACAGCGTCTTGGAGGGTATGCCCGTTCTGTGACTGGGCTGCAAAGCACTGGCCAACAGCTTCTCTCCAGCAGGTGGTGATGGAGAAAGCTGTGTTGGGCAGCTGGGGTTGGGAGTTGGCTATAGGTTGCTCCAGCCAACAGCCAGCCAGGAACTG
Source organism: Myocastor coypus (assembly GCA_004027025.1). Taxonomy (NCBI): domain Eukaryota; kingdom Metazoa; phylum Chordata; class Mammalia; order Rodentia; family Myocastoridae; genus Myocastor; species Myocastor coypus. The sequence goes on along the minus strand of PVJA010018567.1, from coordinate 31,968 downwards.
GGGTCCCGGTGTGACAGCCAATGAAGGGCCAGGTCCTGCCAACAGCCACACAGTGAGCTTGGCAGCGCGGCCCACCCCAGGTTGCCTTTGGACAAGACTGTGCTCCCCACCCACACACTGCAGCCTCCTGTGGGACCCTGAGGTCAAAGCCCTCACTCACCTGTGCCTAGATTCCTGCGCCCCCAAAGTACTTCGTGAAAGTGAATGTGTTTTTCTTTTAAAATGAAATGGAGCAAACTACTGAATTTGGGAATGGTTCATTACTCAGCAATAGACAACCAAGACTGAACTGGGCAGGAGCCTTCCCTCCAGGGAGAGCCGGTGCATCTTTAAATTCTGGTTGCAGAAAAATTCACCAGCCACAAGGGCTGAAGACAGATTGCTGCGCATGGGTAGAGTTCAGGGAGAAGAGGGGAGACTGCTAATCGCAACGGGTGCCAAAACATGTTTTCATACTGCTTTCAGTGATAGCTGCTCAATGTTGTATCAAAAACCAATGAGCTGCACACTCGCAACACGAGCCGCACACTAAGTGAGTTACAGCCCAATAAAGCCAGTACTTAAAAAATTACTAGCTTCCTATGAAATTTGTCATTGTGTCTCTTCTTAGTGTAATATAGGATACTCACAAAACACAACAACAATCAATACTTTGCCTAAGATGCCACCAGGTTCATCCTCACCCTTGGACACATGCTACTGACAGATGTCACAGCACAAACTTTGCATCTTCCACAGCCTCCCAGAGGAGCCTCACTTGGATCCCAAGCCCATAGCTAGATCTATAAAGACCCAAGACTGCAAAGCAGAAATGCTGCCTTGCCACGCTTGGACCACAGGCTCAAGCGCTAGCTGCCAGTGACAGCTTCCTGGCTTTCCAGAGGCCCCCATCTATCCAGATCCACCATTTGGGGCAATACTAGTTAAGAGGTAATGAGTGGCCACCTCCAGACCATAAAGTTCTGGAGAGATTTGAGAACCCCAGATTAAAACTCCCTGAATGCTGGATCTGGTGAGAGGGAGAGACAGACAGACCCCTCAAGACCATGTCAAGACAGAAGGAAGCAATGATGGGCCCTCAACTCCTCACTGATAATCGGTTTTTCTAGGGTCAGAGTGAATGCTTGGAAGAACAGGTACCAGAGAACATCCAGTATGCCAGGCCCTACACTAAGCTCTGTGTATAGAACTTGTTTAGTACTCAGCACGGGTCTAAAGAGTGGGCACTACTTAATTTCTACTACATGGGGAGTGAGAGGGTCAGGGTGTGGCCTGAGCTTGTCTAGTGCCTGACCCTGCAGGCCCCGTCAGCTCCTTGGCAGGAGTGAGGGTGCTCCGCCCCAGTCTCACATTTGCCATACACCAGCTTCCAGATTTACTCTATGGTCCACAACACCTTCAGCATGTTTCTATAGGCAACTCAGCCTCGCCTGGCCATAACCATGAGTACCAGCCAGCCCAAGGGTTCGTGTGTCTGTTACAGAGCTCTTACTCCATACTGGTCACTGTACTCAAAGCTGGGTCTGTGGGTCTGGTGTGAAGATGAAAAGAGGTAACACATGCACACTCCAAGCCGTGCCAGGCAGTCTGCAAGTGCTGGCCCTATTTTGCCCTTTGTTTGAAGGCCATTCTACTGCTCCAGTAAAATGCGCCAAGCTCATGGGGAGGCTGTCAGTTTGTCTCCCTGCCACTCCCCATACCCCTGCACTGGCATCATTGGTTTTCACAAACTAAATTCAAAGCATGCCACTGTCCTTGTGTGGGTAGAGGCCGGGCATGTTGCTAGGAGCCAGTTCCACAGCTGCTGGCACAGTCAGCTGAGGCCTCTGTTGCAGCTACATGGTCCTCATCCTCTCACCACATTACCAAACACAGTCCTTGATAAGCCAACATGAAAATCTACACCTCCTCTTGTCTAGTGCAAGAACCTGACACATAATGGAACCGGGTGAGATTCATTGAGGACTGGTTTAAACCATATCCCTCCTGGCTCCCGAACCTCAGAGACATCCTTAGTTACAATCAGGATCTTTACAAACATAGGCTCACCAAATGAGGTCCTAGGCATGGGCAGCTTACCCAATGACTGCTGTGCATAAAAGAAAAGGAAATTTGGACACAGATATGCTTAAGAAAGACAACAGAGAAGGACACCCATAAGGCTGCCCATCTATTCACCAAGAAGAGCATCCTGAACAGACCAGCTCCTCACAGCTGTCTGAAGGAAGCAGCCTGGCAGGACAGATCTTAGGTCAGCCCTCTATAGCAAGCCTGTTAGCACATGGGGCAATACTGTGGCAGTTACCACAGCCCGGGGCACTAGACCAGTGCTAGAAGGATGGCTGGGAAACATCCCCTTCCAGCACCAGTTCCCTGATAGCTTGCTAACAGCAAAGGGGAGAAAGAAACTTGCAGAGGAGGATCACAGCAGCTGCACTTCACTAAGATGAAACTTACTGCCTGTAACAGCGGCCAGCTTTTGATGCAGTGAATACTGAGCACACAGCACCGCCCCTGCGGCTCTCACCAAATCCCTCACTGTCAGTTGCGCATGAAAATCTAATGCACAGCTTCTCCTCAACAGAGGAAACAGGATTGGTGGGAAGGCTGAGATGTGGACACACTACGGAAAAGCAGGCTGGCTCCCTCTGGCCAGTGTCAAGGCCAGAGGCTGCTCCAGCACCGGAGAGCAAGAGCTGCAGTTAAATGGAATGTGGCGAGCCTGAGGGCCGGACCACAATGACAACCAGGAAAGCTATCTGGGTGGCCACTGGAGACACCTAAAGAGGAATCAGGCGTTAGAGTATGGAATAGGACTGTGCCCTTATTTTCAATGTTCTGGTCGATACGCAAGTGCTCGTTGTACAGTTCCTCAAAATGTTGCGTCTGAAAACATGCGTAAGAAGAGTTCAGGAAGATAGCCTCGCTGAGAGTCAGTACACAAGTGTGAACTCACGATTTCTGTCCTATTTTTTCTTTTTTTGGCTCACATGTTCACATCAACCAGACAACAGATACACAGCATGGGAAAGTGTGAGGGAACTTCCCTGTGCTCAGGATTTCTGGTTGTAAAGTGATTCACAATAGATAGCCACATGTTTCCCCTTCCTGCCCACAGAAGTAGGCCCTAAAACAAGTAGAAAAGACAAAATCAGATTTAAAGAACCAAAAGCAATGGAAGGAATGTAAAAATTGCACACATGGCTACTTAGCTTTTCTGATACTTAATGAGTCTCAGTTTCCTCATCTGTAAAATGGGAAGAACAGGTACAGATTAGTTTTTAGTATTAAAGAAGAAAAATCTGCCTGACAGGTGAGAGATAAATACCAAAGAAATGTCCTCTTAACTGCTTGTGTTGTCCTAGGAGTGGTGGACAGGTCGCCAGAGCCGTGGGAGACAAGGACCAGCATTGTAGCCCCAGGGCAGATTGCCACGGTTCTTGGCTGGGCTGTGGTGTTGGGAGAAAACCACACAGTGTATTTCTGTTTCCTGATGAGTGAAATAAGGGAAATTGAGGAGAAATTTTCATCCTTCCATTCCAAGAAAGCAGTGGGTGCTTTTCGTTTCCATTTTAGGTTGTACACTTAACACCAACAGGATGACAAGCAGGGAGAATAAGAGAAGGATTTCCTGAGGGCCAAATATAACAACAACAAGAAAAAGCAGTCTAGATAGTCCCAGGGCCTAAGTGTGGGACTCAGTGCCGGTGTGGGCCTCAAAGGCACGAGGCCCTGGGTTCAGTTTCTGGCACCTACTGAAAAAGAAAGTCCCAGAGTAAGGAGTTCTAGAGTTCAGAGGATAAACTTTGTAAAACCATAAAGATATTCCAAGGTATTGACACAGATTGCTGGAAAAATCTGGCCTCGTTACTAGGGGAGTCTCTGCATTCATTTCCCACACCCTCAGGATCAAGCGAAACTGTCAGGCAGGGCTGGGCTGGAGGAGGCCCCAAAGCTGAGAAACAGGATCCGACTCAGCCTTCTTAGAGAGTGAGTTCACGGCTTTGCCACCCGTCATCGTCATCGCACAAGGAATTTCAGGACTTACCACTGAGAGGCGTGGAAAGGATTCTGTTAGGCAGAATTAAAAGGCATACACTCCAAGAAATAAGTGAGCTGCTTTTTTCCTGAAACAGGAAATATTTATGTTTCTCTTTGGGGTAGAGACCCCTGGAAAAGGTGGTCCCCCCCCCCTTGCAGGACAGTAGCCCACTGTACAGCTGTAGGACAGTGCCCCCTTTATTTTTGGTCATCAATACATTCTTCAGAGCCTCTCTATCTGTTCCTTTGTCTTGGGATCAGGATTTACTTTCTCAGCATGTGGATTTTCAGTATTCTGTAGGGATTTGGAGCGCCACAGCTCTGGGAATGAAGGAGCCCGCATTTAACCAGAGGATTGACCTGGTGACTCGACCAGGGCCTGGACAGCCCAGTCTTTCTAAGTGTAACTTTGAATGATCATGTCCCTGTCTCCTTTGTACCTGTATTTTGTTGCTTCTGTGCTACCTCAAAACCCCGGATTTGAGTATAGAATGGCAGTGGCAGGGAACTCTGGGTTTTCTTCTGTTCTTTATCAGTGACATGTATGGCACAGCATTTAAGGTTGTTCTTCTAACTAATTTCCTAACAAGAGATGCATGTGGAACATCAAAGCAACAGAAAAATCAGATCAACTTCTCACCTGCGATGTAACAAAATAGAATCAGCTCTACTTACCTTGAGTTTTTGATTTTTAAGAAAAAAACCTCTAGTCATAGTCTATAGAAAATCGTTTTCACTTTTATATTAACTGTTCTATTTGTTTCCATTTTACAAAAATTAATCATCCTTAACAGTATCATATTTCATTTATACCATGTTTGTTTTTATTTAATCATTTTTATATATCGTGCTCTATTTGTTAGCATCGTTTCTCCAGGATATAGTCTCAAAGGCTTCCCAGGCTGAAGGATGTGATGTTTAAAGGCTCATTACACTCATCCATGTTGCTTTCCAGAAATATTAATACTACTTATGTCAGTATGAAAACATAGCTTTCTCAAAAGCCTTGCCAGATTTTGATTTTGTAATTATAATTTCTTAGTTTAACTGGCATCGCGCCTTAGGGATTTCTTTCCATTCGCTAGGCACCCTGAGCGCTGACTTCTTTTTTCATTCATGCCACTTGGCACAAACAATTCCCCCTCAAGTCACTCCGTGGACAGCTTCCCTAGTGGACCCCACCCCCACTCACGGGTCATCAGTTGGGCCAGGAGCCCAATGCCCCGCCTTCTGGCGGCTAAGCCCTGCAACCTTCGCGGGCGCGTTTCCCTGAAGGCGCACTCATGGTTGAGTTCCCTAGCTCCCTAATGACCCCCATTCCCCATCTGTCAGCTCTATCTAGCGATTATTCAATGCTGTACCATGTACAGCTGAAAACAATCAGGGGTGCGATGTTCCTGCCTCTGTCTGTGGTTTCTTCTGATGCATAATGGCGCCTTCTGGTTAAGGCAGCCTTTAGAGATCATCTTGAAGCATCTCACACGTGCCTGGGTTGACTCTTAAGCAGCAGAAACTGAAGTCAAGGTGATCCTGTGCTGACAGCCAGCCCTGCAGGGGGGAGCCCTGCGCAGCTGACAACCAGCACTGCAGGGGGCAAGGAGGAGGGGCGTCCTCTCAGAAAGATCATCCTGGCCCTGTCACTTGCAAGACCATCATTTGGGGGTAGGTGTCAGAGGATCTAGTGGTCCTGGTCAGCCAGTTTAGGCAAGAAAAGATTCAACAGGGTGAAGGGTTCGGGACCAGGAGGCATGTTATTAGTTTCAACAAGCACCTAAAATTAAATTCCTTTTTATGGCTTCAAGTTTACTCTCCCAATTTTTGGAAGCAAAGGACTCAGATGCACACAAAATTAGCTGTGTCTTGCTTCAGTGAGATCTGAAAAGACTGAGAGAAGAAAGGCCTAAAGTCTGGACCAGCATTTGGATCTAATTAGAACAGCTACCATGGGCAACAATCCTTTGTTTGACTCGGGGTCCATAAGGTGATTCTGAGGGTGACTCTCGGGAATTTCTGGACCACAAACCTCCTGAGTTCACCAAGCCAGGAGGTCAAAGAGAAACAGTGGCAAACCTGCAGCAAGTCATAAGCAAGCAGTAAGTAATGCCATCAGTCCAGAGCAGAAAAGCCTTATCTTCAGAGAAAGCAGCCTTCCTTTCCCAGAAAGTGCTCCTTCAGAAACTCAGAACCAGAACAGACTGTTTCTGAGAATCAACCGCCCTGGGAGATGCTAAAGCCAAGGAAGACTGCAGGCTCTACCACTCTTCCTCCCAGTTTCCAAAGCAGCATCGCTGGGAGACAAGAGCCAGGCTGCTCCAGAAGTGGCCTGTCAAAGACAACTGGGCCCCATCTGTTTCCACATCAACCCCCAGGAGCTGCTTTTCTGAGCCCCAGGGAGTTGGGATTTCAGCCCTGCTTCTCCTCAGCCTGGCCAGCCCCAGGAGAGCTCTAAGACCAAGAGCCCAGCCAGCGCGGCCCTGTAAGGATCTCAGGGGGCCAACGTGGAGGAGGGGGTCCTGAGGCAGAGCAAGAGCAAACACAGCACAATCAGAGAGAGAAACACAAGCAAGATCTTAGGTGCAGAAACGAGTACACTGGGGAAATGACTCATTTGAGGAATTCTCATGATTTGAGTACATTTAGAATTTTCTTCTGGACATCCAGATTATCAAAAGAGAAGACAGAGGGCCGGCCAAATAGCTCAGTGGATTAAAGCATCTGCTTAGGCAGACACAGGGGCTCAGGGTTTGATTCCCAGCCTGCCTCTGGGGAGTGCTGAGAGGGCGATTGAGACTGGATGTGGTGGTGAGCGCCTGTAATCCTAGCTCACGGGAGGCTGAACACAGGTGGATCACAAGGAGCTCGATCTAACTAGTGAGACCTGTGGACCCTAGCCTAAGAAATAAAGAAAGAAAGAAAGAAAGAAAGAAAGAAAGAAAGAAAGAAAGAAAGAAAGAAAGAAAGAAAGAAAGAAAGACAGACAGAATCAGGACCAATTCCAGTGGCAGCCAGAGAAGACAATGTGTCCTGAAATAGATTCTTTGGACTCTTTCTAATTGAGTCCTCTTGAGCAGTGAGCTTTGTTCAAGCTGCCATCAAACAAAACAAAATCAAAGTAAAACAAAACCAAGAGCAGGTATGAGCATTTGGATCTGGGCAGTGAGGTGTGGAAGGCAGGAGCTGCTGGGGGCGCGGTGAGAAGGGATTGGGGGTTGGCGGAACGGAGCAGGGGCTTCTGCAAATGGCCAGGGAAACCCCACACAAGCAGCCCAAGTGGGCTTGCAGCCTGCGCCCAGCACGAGCCGTCTGCTCTCCCAGCAGCCCCTGCTGTGTGGGACAGTGATGGAAAGGGCTTGGCTACCCCAATCCTCCCAGTCAGGAGACCTGCAGGAAGTGTCAGGGACTGTGGAAAGAGTGTAAGGGCCTCACCTGTGAGGAGCTGCTGAAAAACGACACCTAGCACAGAGCTTCTGAAGAGAAATGGCTGCTGCCTGAGTTACACATATGGGGCCAACTAAATATGACTGTTTCTTGTGAGAGAAGTTTTTTTTTTTTTTTTTTTTTTTTTCCCAGACAAGATCTGACTATGTAGTTCAGGTTGATCTCACCATGTAGCACCAACTGTCCTCAGACTCTCAGTGATCGTCCTGCCTGGGCCTTCTGAGTGCTAGGCTTACAGATGTGCACCACCATGCCCAGCAGGAAATGACTGCTGCTGCCAGCCTCCCTGCTCACCAAGAGCCCCTTGCCAAGAGCATTCAGGATGGCCTCTGCAGCCCAACCCCATCACAGAGGGCGAGGAGGAGGAGACTCAGAGGGGGTTGAGCAGGAGGATGGAGAGAGCCATTTCAAGGGCGAAGGCCCTGCCAGTGAGGTTCCTAGGAAGGAGGTGAGGACAGAAGGCCTCCTGCACCAGAGACTGACCTGGTGTCACCGGGCAGAGGACCCCATCCACCAGCTTTGCCCTCTCCTCCCCAGCAAGGGCAGGGGTAACTCAGCTCCCCACCCTCAGAAAGAGCCACTGCTCCTGTGAGGCTGGTGTCCCCTGAGTGGCCAGTGCAGTTGTCACCAGAGCAGGACAGCAAGGCCCCTCCCTAGTTTGGCCACTATGGCAGCCAGTGCAGTGGCCCTGCATTGCCCATCTCTGCTTCCCTTGAGTCCCTGGAGGCAGAGAGAAAACCACCGGGCTGTCCACTGCCCAAGCCTGCCTGTGGGGCACAGAAGGGACCCTAAGAAAGACAAGCAGTAAAAGGCATGCTGCAGGGAGCTGAGCACTCTGAGCAGGCTCCCAGAGAGATTCCTGATGTGGTCCTATGCTCCAGCCATGACGCAGCCCCAGCTCAGGGAGCAGAGCCCCTGCTGTCCCTCACAAAGGTTTCTCCCAGAGGCAGTCTGGGGCACACAGGCAGGGCCACAATCCTCAGCCCCCGGGCAGCCCAGATCCCACTGCCACCACGGCACTGTTCCAGCAAGATAGCGCGAATCCATCCTGTCTAGGGTTTCACTGTGTGGTTGTCAAGAGCCTCCTCCTCTTTGCACACTTGCATTGGTGCTGCCCCCGTGGCATACTCGAGGCGGCTGCTGCCTCAGAGCAGGTGCACGGCCCACAGCCACCTTATGCAGGGCAGCAGCTGGACAGCCCCAACTCTTAGACAAAACAGAGAGTTTGTTCTCTGCGGTGCCACATGAGCCTCCCACATACCCAGGCCACTAGGAGCTTTGCTGCTACCAACCAGGTGACAACAGTTGCTTCCCAAGATGTCAGGCTGAAGTCTCCCTGCCCTGTGGTTAGTGCTAGTGATAAGAAGGGGCAAGGCCCTGGCACTGAGCCCAGGGCAAAGGGACAGAGCTCTGGGCTGTGCAGGTCCCTGGCGGGTAGCACCCGTGTGCCTGCCCTTGCAGCTTGGTCTCTGCAAGCCAGAGGCACTGCTCAGACCTGATCACGTCCAGCTGTGCCTCCTGTGCTCTCATCCCACATGAGTCACCCTGGTCCTTGCCATGGATACAGCCAGAGGTCCGGGCGGGGAGCAGGCACCTATGCTATACCTGTCATCCGAGACTCTCAGATGTCTGCCATAGACTGAGTAGAAAGAAATGCCCAAGGGAGGGGAATGAGAAAAAAAGAATCAAGGCTTATCACATACAGGTACAGACTCCCTAGATGGATGTAATCATTATGGATATCTATAATATACCAATAAACTTAATTAATTTTTTAAAAGGAGAAAAAAGTTCCCAAGACACTCTTCTTTCTGCCTCTGCCTCTGCCCAGGGTGAAGGCTTATTTATTTGTTTGTTTGTTTTGAGACAGGGCATTGCTTTGTACAATAAGTCCCCAACTTACAAACATTTGAGTTGTGGACTTTCTCAGATACAAACAGACCCTGCGTTATGAACATTTGTAAATACGAGCAAATAGAGGAAGCAGCTTCGGAGACTGCTGGGTGCGTTGCAGCTGTGCTACATGGGTGTGGTGGTGCACACCTGTGATCCCAGCACTCAGAGGCTGAGGCAGAAAGATCGTTGCAAATTGCAGACCAGCCTGGCTACAAAGGCCAGGCTGAGCTGTATAGGGAGACCCTGCCTCAGAAAGACCATAAAAGAAAGAAAGAAAGAAAGAAAGAAAGAAAGAAAAAAAGAAAGAAAGAAAGGAAAGAAGGAAGGAAGGAAGGATGAAAGAAAGAAAGAAAGAAAGAAAGAAAGAAAGAAAGAAAGAAAGAAAGAAAGAAAGAAAGAAAGAAAGAAAGGCAAGACTCATTTTGTCAGACTTGGGACTTAAATTCAACTTATGAAGTTTCTCCTGGATGGGAACTGATTTTGTTTGTTTGTTTGTTTGTTTTGTTTTATTTTTGTATTTAGTACAGGGTCTGCAGAGTCTCACTACATAGTTCCTTACAGTGATACTGCCATTTTCAGCTTCCAGTGCACCCTGGGGGCAGGGCTGGCAGGGAAGAGCCAGGAATCAAACCCCAGCTGCTGAGCTCTGCCTAAAGAGGCTCTTTAGACCGCTGAGCTATCTGGCTGGCCCAGGAACTCATTTGCAAGCCTGGGACTTACCTAGCCTTGGGCTCGCTATGTAGCCCAGGCTGGCCTCGCACTCATGGTGACCCTCCTGCCTCAGCCTCCTGAGTGTGGGGATTACAGGTGTCCACCCCTGGGCAGCTTCTCACTGCCTTTTTGCTCACCATCCTTTTCACCATTCCGAACCTACTCCCCAGGCCTGCAGCTGAGCTCCTTTGGTCTCTGAGAGACCTTGAAGGAAAGCTATGCCAAGGAGCAGGGGTCCAGCAGGCGAGAAGGGACAGACGCCAAAGAACTGCCATGCCCCCTGCAGCTGGCCCTCCCTGGCCCCTTCCGGGATCACCGGGCAGCACTCTGCATACACATCTCCTCTAATCCTCGCCAGCACGTCCACCCCATTTTACAGACGGGCAAAGTGGAATCTGATGTGTGCAGGGCCAGGGTCACCCAGCTTGGAACAGCAGAGCTGCTGGCTGATGCTGGAATGCATTGTCCCCTACTGTCAGTCTGGGACAACGTTTTGATGGGCTTTAGTAAACTATAATTTTTCCACAACTGTGTTATTTTTAACTATAACTGTTTTTCTTTAAAAGAAAACCATTTAAGTTCATCCCTGTTGGTTGTGGGTTGACTTACTGCAGGCCCAAATGCAAAAGGCCCCAAACTGATTTTCCAGGCAGATGGCGCTGAGCTCCTGCTGGTCCTTGCTGACTGCCTGCGCATGCGTCATTTTCTTCTCAACTCTGCCAAGATCTTTGTGGTTCCACAAGGGTGGGGACCGATGGGCACAGGAGGGTGGGACAGGTGGGGATTCCAGGCTGCAAACAAAGAGGCTTGTGTTTTAGCTCCACTTGTCTTACTCATTCACTTCCTAGACCACGGGTTCCTCGTGGGCAAATGGAAACCAGGAGATGGTTTGGCTCCCAGCAGCTTTAAATCCCCAGGGTAGAAACCGTGGGTCCACGGTATCTCGCGCTGTGTGCGCAGCGCCCCCTGCCGGCATCCCGCAGCATCGCCCGCTTGACTCTGCCTGTAGGGTGCAAGGAAGCTGGAGGCCTGGAGGGGGGCTCACTCCCCTTGCTCCAAGGTGTATAGTGCTGTGCACCGGCTGAAAGCAATGTACTAGCGGTCAGACGAGGCCCATAGCATTTAGGAGGGGCTTAGAAGATAGGGAACTGTGCTAGCTAGAAGGGCTTGTGCTCAGCTTTGTAGATATAAATAAATAAATAAATAAATAAATAAATAAATAAATAAATAAATAAGGCACAATGATATAGTTCAAGCCAGCCTTGAGCTCTCGGTGATTCTCCTGCCTCAGCCTCCCAAGAACACACGTATATTCCTTGAAAGTCAGAAAGACTGTAGGTTGTACCGTTAAAATAGAAGGCTTTGGGCTCCCCTAGTCTTGCTTAAGACTCCCCACCCTGCATCCCCGCCTCATTTTGCAGTGCCTGACCTGCCCTTCAGCGCCAATGGCTCCTCCTGGTGCCCTTTTAACAGATTCCACATAAACACAAATTCTAGAAATGGCTTCAGAATCAAAGAGCCTTGTGTCTAGCTCTGCAACAGATTGGAATAATGGAGCTGCAATTACCTTGGTTCCAGCGCTTCTGCCTCTTGCCTATGTCCTCCCAAGGACTTAATCCAGACCAGCTTTGGCCTGCCTGTCGCTCACCTTCTGCGCATGTGCAGGGAGGGAGGCAGGGTCCAAGTTGCACCAGCTAGGTGCAGGAGAGGCCCAGCAGCCCGGGCAGGCATGGTTAATACAGGGAACGGGAGGCCATTGGTTGAACTGAGCTCCAACTCTAGGCCGCCGACACATCAGACTAAAAATCCAAATGAAGTCGCACATGCCGAGGTTCATGGTACCAACAGAACCTGAGCTGTTACATGACCTTCCAGAGTGCTCTGACGGGTAATGGCCACAGGCTCAGCGGGCCGCCTACACAATGTTCACTACTGCGCCATGGGCTGCAGTCACCATGTTCACCTATCATTAAGTTTTCCATGATGAGTCTTCCTGCTCCAACTTGCAAGGAATGTGACTCTGAAATGTCCTCTGTTCTTTGTCCTGTTTTTCCTTTCTTCAGCCCTTTTTTGCCTATAAATACAACTTCTGCTTAGCTTGTGGGAACACTCACTTTGTTTTATGGAATGAAATGTTGCCTAATCACAGAATAGCAAAGTAGAGATAATTAAGGTCTTACAATTTGTCCCTTTGAAAGAATGGCCTCTTGGTTTTTTTTTGTTGTTGTTGTTTGTTTTTCTGTTTTCTTTGGTTTTTAATAGAAGACCTCTATATAGTTTAGGTTGACCTTGAATTCACTACATAGCCCAGGTTGGCCTAAAGTCACAGCAATCCTCCTGCCTCAGCTTCCTGCCTGATGGGATTACAGGCATGTGCCACCACCCCAGTTGCCTCTTGTAATTTTTATTTAAATGCATTATAGATCCAGCACTAGGCTATCATCTTGTTGTGCCACTTAGACCAAGCCCAAGGGGAATCCAGTCTGTGGTGAAATGCATTCTTATTGCGGTCTGGGATGGACTCATTCACCCACCTCAGCAGAGATAATTACTGCTTAGTGTCTCAGGACAGCAAGAGTTCCCCACCCGCTGTCTACCGAGGACCCAGCTGGCCTCCATGGCCATCCATAGCTGGCTCTGCTGCATCCCAGCTGCTGAGACCTTTCCTTTCTACTCTTCCCAATGGAGGCAGTCAGACCAGCAAGCATCGCTTTTCATTCTTCCCTTAATCCGTCCTCCAGATCTGCTCAGGAAAAGCCCAGAACCAGAGGAGGCAGAGGCAGCACCCTCTGGGAACTGCCAGGGAGCATGAAAGACTCTGCATCAGAACCGGAGTCCCTCTTCCCGTGCCTTGCTTGGGTCAGCCTTGTGACTGCAGACTGGCCAACAGAACATACGAGTGAGCTGCTACATGAATGCCGCATCCTGGGGCTTGGTACTCCTTCAGATCTGGCCTCTTGAAACACTTCCCTGACTGTCCCGGGAGGGAGCCAGAGTCACCCACCAGAGACTGAGAACCCCCGAGAAATCACTCAAGGCTCGCAGCCCACGGACGGCAGGCAGCTGCATCTCCCAGCAATTTTACACCTATTTGGGGGAAATGAGCAGCAACAGGAACCAGAAAAGCATACTGTGTTATTCTGTCCTCTGCTGTGCTATGTATGGAACACACAGGATGGGACTTTCGAGTTCCTTCTAGGCTGAGGCACCAACATGCTTGACATCAGCTGCCTTTGGGGATGTGGGGCAGAACCAGGGCAGAAACGCAAAGGAGGGAGGACCTGGCTCCTCACCTGCAGACACCTCATCAGATAAAAGATACGAAAGGATACTGGAGAGGCATGGTACAGGGGACACGGTGCGGTCATGCTCATAAGTTTATGACCCTGTTCCCTAGGACACATGGGCAAGGGTTTGCCTTCCTCATCTGAAGCCCACTGGAGAGCTTTAAAACCTTTTCACTGCAGCGGGGATGAGCAGACCTAACAGGTCCCAGCTGTGTGCCCATGGCAGGGCATTACACTGGGCTTCTCAGGGTAGTGTGCTCTGTGGCCCAAAACTGCTGTGGGCTTAGATTGGGTCCTGTTCCAGGACCAAGCAGAGGGGGCAGAGGTACCCTGGAAGACAGAGCTAGGAGGGCATGGGGTGGGGGGGGTCTTAAGAAGAAATCCCAAGGGTCAACCCGCAATAAAGATGCTGCTCCCTTTGTCCTGACAATGTAGAAGGGAGGTAGCCAGAGTGGGGCCCTGCATGTCCAGCAGAGAGGGAGGCTGACCCTTCTGACTTGTCCCCTACCTCCCCTAACTCTGTTGCAGAGGCTGCAGACACCAACCAAGAAAGCAGCATGACAGAGAGGACAGGAAACCTAGATGGAAGCAGAGGGAGGCCCTGGCTGGACTGGGTTCCCAACCCCATGCAAGTGGAGCTGTGCAGAGGGACATAAGGTCACGGTCAGATGCTGGCTTCGTGCTGGGCAGCCATGCCAAATTCTCAGTGGGGATTGGATGTGCAACTCTGAGTGACAGGAAAATGGTCACTTCATTTCCTAAAACTGGACAGGCCTCAGGGTTTATTGCAACCATGGCAGAAATGCAAATGGAACAATCAAAGTTCTATAGTTAGAAAAAGTGATTTGCAGGGCTGGGGATACAGTTTAGTGGCATAAATACCTGCCTGGCAAGCATGAGATCCCAAGTTCAATCTCTGGTACTGCAAAACAAACACAAAAAAATAGATGTTTGTAAAGTTGATATATTTAAAATATTAGAAAGCTAAGTTGAAAGTGCTATTTCTGCATCAATTTTAATTTGTTTCACAGAAAAACTTCCTTGCTAACCTATGCAAAATCTGATGAACTGATATCTTTTGCAAAGACTTTATTTTAAAAATAAATGCATATCTTTGTATGATCATATAAGTGGACCACCAGATAGAACTACATATTTTGTGTTTTTGTTTTTTTTTTAACCAAATCTTTTTTTTTTTTTAAAGAATTTTTTTTTCTTGTTTCAGAACTTTTGTTTGTTTGTTTGTTTATTTTTATGGCCAGCTCAGCCTGCCCTGATGGCAGGGCTGGTGCAGCATGTGGTGCCGGGGATCGAACCTCAGTCCCTGAAGCCGCCCAAGCTTTCCCAAGCAGGCGCTTTAGACCACTGAGCCATCCCGCCGGGCCCCTACCAAATCTTAAGTTCATTTAAATGTTCAAAATAAATATCTTAGTTATGGTATTAAAAAAAGAGAATGATAAGTATTTTTTAAATTAAAAATGAGTTAAGAGAGTTTTTGTATCATTTCTTCTACTAAATAAAATTTAAAGCTAAGTATGGTGGCCAGCACTGAGGAGGCTGAGGTAGGAGAGTGTAAGTTCAGGGTCTGCATGAACAACTTGAGCATTTCTTCTTCTTCTTCTTCTTCTTCTTCTTCTTCTTCTTCTTCTTCTTCTTCTTCTTCTTCTTCTTCTCTCTCTCTCTCTCTCTCTCTCTCTCTCTCTCTCTCTCTCTCTCTCTCTCTCTCTCTTTCTTTCTTTCGGTGGTACCAGGGATTGAACTCAGGACCTTAAGCTTGCCAGGCAGATGCTTATGCTGCTGAGCCATCTCCCCAGCTCTACTTGAGCAATTCAGCAGTATCCTGTTTCCAAATAAAAAATACAAAGGGTTGGGACTGTAGCTCAGTGTGAAGGCCCGAAGGCCAATCTTCCCTACCACAAATAAAGGAGTGGAAAGGAGGCATAGGCAAAGCCCTGGGCTTGCGCTCCAAGGCCAAAACAAAACCAAGCACAGGCAAGGGGTGGGGTGGAGGTTGTGGGGCCATGGGAAATGTACTGTTTTGATTGCCTAACAATCGCGTTTGTTGGAAGACCTTAGTGAATTTCTTCCCTGTCCATCCTTTTCCTGACTGCACTTCTCAGAAGAAAAACGAGTTCTCCAGCACGTGATCCTTGCTCTAGAACAGCGCTTCTCAACCTGTGGGTCGTGACCCTGGTGGGGGTGAATGACCAAAACACAGGGGTCGCCTAAAGTGATTGGAAAATACATGTTTTCTGATGGCTTTAGCCTCTGAGAAGTCGCAGTACCATCTGAAGCAGCGCTATTCAGCTGGAACGCACGCCGTTATGGATGCGCATACTGTTGCAAAATATTGCACTGTTGTTTACTGTTATATTACTGTAGTTATATTTAAACCCATGCTATGCCATGGTGAAATGTTATTTATTGGAATTAGTAATAAATATTTCTCAACATATAAATATTGTTTTTATGATTAATCACTATGTTTAAAATATGTTTGATTTGTAGCAATGAGAAGACATAATGCATATCAGGTATTTACATTCCAAATCATAACTGTAGCAAAATTACAGTTTTGAAGTAGCCACCAAAATTATTTTTTGGTTTGGGGTTACCGCAACATGAGGAACTCTATGGTGGGGTCACAGCATTAGAAAGGTTGAGAATCACTGCTCTAGAATCTCTCGGTTCTCTCTGCTCACCTATTGGCTGCAGCTCCCACACACGCTGCTCTACGTCACTCCTGGGAATGCACAGCTTCCCAAGGCTGGGAAACTGAGATGTTGCTCGTGAGATCGGCTGCTAGGGCTCCACCTGCACTCCCAGTAGAACAATGTTTACAAAGAAAAGATGCGATGAATTACTTAGCATAGCCAAACATGCTAGAGGACACACACCTGCCCTTGCAGGTCTCAAAGAGCTTGAGGCCAGGCCCTCGGGCTCTGCAGTGGGGGGGGGGAGACACAACGACGACTGGACTGCCCTCATCCACCAGCCTAGGGCAGTGCTGCTGTCCTTCCTGCAGCAAGGCGCTGCACTGCTGAGGAGGGAAGCAAGTGCAGGTTCTTTTGTAGGAAAGATACAGGATCCAACAAGGAAGAAGAGGGAGCAGGGGCTCTGCTTCTAACCATGGCACAAACAATACCAAGCGTGGGAAGGGTTGCATTATGTTCCTATGTCACCCATGGCATGTGCTGGCATTTGCTGGCCTGGGAGCACATCTTGTCAGCTGCACTTCCCTATAAAAGATGTCACAGAGCTGGGCATGGTGGTGCACACCTATAATCCCAGCACATGGGAGGCTGAGATAAAAGGATCTTTGGGAATTTGAGGCCAACTTGCAGTGCATAGTGAGGCCTGCCACATTAAACCAGAAGGAAGAAGAGGAAGAGGAAATACGGAGAGAAAGGAAGGAGAAAGATGTCACATGGTGGCCTTTCCAGGTCCTGCACAGAGCCCTCAGCACAGCTGGCAGAGCCTGGCCTGGTGACACTGCCACTCAAGGAAGCACCTCTCGGTCACATCATCAGCCACCAGGAAGAGTGCCAATTCAAGCTGCACATGGGCAACGTGGCAACTTAGCAAGACCCTGGTTCAAAATATAAAATATAAAATATAAAATACAGGGACAGAGATGCAGCTCAGCTCAAAGGGCTTGGGTTCCATTCACAGTACCGGCTCAAAACCTGAAGTCTACACAGAGTCAACCCTGGGCAGGTTCCAGCTCTCGAAGCTTCTGTTTCCCTGCATGCAGCAGGGGCCACAGTCCTTGTTCTCCATGGAGATGCAAACTGCAGGACTCTGCAGCAGCAGCGCAGGCTCCTGCGAGGAGGTACGGTGTGAGCATGTGTTGCAGCTCTGCTTTCTCACAGACCCGTGACGACCTGAGCTGCCCCACAAGAGCTGCTCGGACTGAGAAGAGGCCCCTGGGGCTTCTGACCAATGGATGCTGAGTGGTTTCCCTGTCTTTAAGAACCGGAAGCTTATCTGAGCAACTATGCTGAAGCCAACATTGTGCAATAGACGATTGAGTTCCTATCATCTTATTTTTCAAAAAAAAAAATCTGTATCATTTCTAGTGTCTTATCTAATATTTTTATCACCATTAAAATAAAAGAAGAAAAGAACTGGGAACTTGGGGACACAGCACCAGGTCCCAGGATGGTGAGGCTGGAGGGCGTGGCAGGACAGCCCGGCACTGGCACGCAGAGCCAGCCCCATGGAGGGGCCCCCTCTCATTCTCACCTTCTGCAGCTGTTCCATTCTTCTCGCTCTGTCTTAAATTTCTGACAAGGGCCTCTTAGTCAGCTAAGACGAAAGGTGCCTTTGTTACACTCAGCCACTGCATCCCTTTCCCAAAGCGACTCCTTGTCCTCTGGTGTCTGTCTTGCCCTTCTTTCCCTTCTTTTGGCTCCTTCTGAGTAGGAGATGCCACGGATTTCGCTCCACTCGTCAACTTTTTTTTTTTTTTTCTTTTTCTCTCCTTCAGCACGGGCAACTGAACCCAGGGCTTCACACTGAGCTACAACCTCAGCCTTCTTATTTTTTACTCTGAGAGGGGGTCTTGCTGAAACACTAAATTGTCCAGGCTGGGCTCAACCTGCCATCCTCCTGCCTCAGCCTTCTGTCCCTGCAGGCTAATCATATTCTCCTCCTGACTTGCTCAAGTGTACCAGCTGAGTCCATTGATTACTCTACCCCATACTCTAAGCCTTTTCTTCAGGTAGTTTTCATGCCCCACAGAAGTCTGGACAAATAGAAAGTGGCTGAGAAGACAGCAGCAAGGGACAAATGACTGTAGGACACAGGATGCAGGTGGGAGGAAACCTGCCAGGCATGGACTATGCACCAGGCACCGTGCTAAGCCCTCTGTGACCGTGCGCCACCATTGCACAGGGAAAGGAGTGCAGCTGGTGTGACCTCCAGCGCACATTGGAAGCTGCTGCTCTGGGTCTCGCACCTAACAGATGCCAGAGTCAGCAGAGTGCAGGGCACAGCCCTTTCTCTTACACCTTTACAAGGGGTTGTTTGCTGGTCTGCTGAATGGAAGACTGAACACAGGGAATGCTAAACTATATCCCTTGCTCTTTTTTATGTTTTGTTTTGAGCAGGGTTTTACAAGGTAGCACAGGCTGACTTCAAACTCAACTCCTCCTGTCTCAGCCTCCTAATAGTAGTCGGATTGCAGGCACTCACCACAGTGTCCAGCTGCTTTTTGAATTTTTTTCCCAGAGTCTCTGCATATTAAGCAAATGCTGTCATTAAGCCATGCCCACATCGTAAAGGTGTAGAACTGGACCAACAAAATCTAAATGCAAACCTTAGTGCCTACTTCTCCAAACTTCACTTGGCTTCCTCTTACATAAAAAGAGGGTGATAGCCAGGCATGGTGGTGCAGTCCAATAATCCTAGCACTTGGGAAGGCAGTAGGATCACAGTGAGTGTGAGGCCAGCCTTAGCAACACAGTGAGCCTCTGTCTCAAAAAACAAAAGAGCAAACCAACACCCCCAAAGTGGAAGTGATGACAATACGTTTCCATGAGATTTTGTCAAAAATAAATGAGATGTTCATTACACTACTTAACACTTAACTGTGTTAATGTCACTAATATCACATTAGCAACAGTAACTGTTCAGATAGATGCCACCTTCCATTACCCTGCCAGCCCTGAGAGACTTCTGATCCTCACAAATGTCACATTACATTCAGACACAGGTGAAGGTGGCCAGCCACCACTGGGCCAGTGGCTGGTGCCATCCCACCTCTGACCATGCGGTCATCTCCATCCCCCACTTCCCCCACTGTGCCAGTGGCAAATCTGAGACACTGAGGGCCTCGGCTTGGCCCTGAGAGCCAGGAGGAACTCAGCCCCCGGGAAGGCGGTGCAGCGGGAGCAGATTGTTGAGACCGCACTAGAGCGGCCTGAGGTGTCCGACAGGAGCAAGTGCAGGGCTCGGAGCAAGAAGCAGGGTGAAAGGACACCAAAAAGAACCCTCGTTCTCCCCGTCCAATCTTTACTCAGGTCTGTGGATTGAGGACATAACTCAGCTGTGTTCATTTCCTCTTAGCCAAGCCAAAGATGCCAGGATTTCAAAGTCAAATTTAAATAATCAATAGGCATTGACATTTATTTTTAGTACCTGTCCAGCTGAGAATGAGTACAGCTGCTGCAATCCCTGAGTTGGGCAGGCCAAAAGGACACAAAACATCTTTATAATCCCAGAAAAGTGAAATCTAAGAGTATGTTCAGTAGCTAGGGATGCAGCTCAGCCTGGCATGTGCAAGACCCTGGGTTCAATCCCTACTGATATAAAACAAGCTAGGCATGGTGGTTTATGTCTGTAACCCTGGCACTCGGGGAGGCTGAGGCAGGAGGACTGCAAGTTCCAGTCTGGCCTGGGCAACTTGGTGGGTTTCTGCCTCACAGTAGTAGAGGTGAAGGGGAGGGGGTGCTAGAATGAACCTCATTATAGAGGTGCTGGGTTCATCCTCTTAGAAACCACTTAAATATGTAGATACTCACCTACTACAGATGGTCCTCAGTGGCTCTGAGCCCCGAGGGTAGAAGAAAACAGAATGGGAAGAAGCATTCAATTTGGCTTTCTAAGATTATCTCCAGACAGCAGAACAGGTCTGGCCTGGCTGGTGGGCAGCCACATGAATTCTCAGTGGACAATGGTGTTCAGTGGAAAAGTCTGGAGCAGGACACAGCAACGGTCACTGCCCCCTGCACCCACATGAAGTCTTCACCACATTGTGCATTTGCAAGGAAACACTGTTCTCAAAGCCAAGGTCTGGTAAAGGAAACAACGTGCAAAAAGCTAGAAAAGCAACGTGAGGTGGGCTCATGGGGAAACACTTTATTCCTCAAAACAGCGGTCTTCAAACTAAGCACCTGCTGCGGCCCGGCAGGATGGCTCAGTGGTCTAAAGCGCCTGCTTAGGAAAGGTTGGGCGGCTGCAGGGACCGCGGTTCTATCCCTGGCACCACATGCTGCTCCAGCCCTGCCCTCAGGACAGGCTGAGCCAGCCATAAAAATGAGTGAATAAACAAACAAAGGTTCTGAAACAAGAAAAAAATAAAATAAAAACAAACTAAAGCACCTGCTTAGGCAAGCTCAGGGACTGTGGTTTGATCCCCAGCACCACATGCTGCACCAGCCCCGCCCCCAGGGTGGGCTGAGCGGGCCACAGAGTCCAGCATAGTGGCATATGCCTGTAATGCCAATGCCGTGAAGGCTGAAAGCAGGAGGATTACTACGAGTCTGAGCTGTGTAGTGAGACCCTGATTAACTACCAAATGCATTAAAAAACAAATAAAATCAAAATAAACAACTGTCTTCCTATTACAAAGAACTGCGTATTAAAAAATTAAATAAAAAATAGAAAAAGAACTTCATATTGAGCCTGCTGGACAGAAGCCCCATGGGTGCCAGACCCAGAGACCATCCAAGTGTTGGCACCAAGCAGCTTCCCTCTGCCATGTTCTGTGTTTCAAAGACCTGGTACCCCAACGTGAAATGGCAGGACCAGAAGTAGCTTGGGTTGGATGTAGTTTCAGATTGTTGCAATGTATAACAAAATATTGGAGGGACAAGGCCCAAATCTAATCCTCAAAATTCATTTGTGTTTCTTATACACTCGACCTAAGGTAATTTTACACAATGGTTTTAGCGGTTATATGTCGGCTATGGTCACATGAGATCAGGTGTGGTCTTTCCCTCTTCTGCATTGTATGTCAGCACTTGGGAAATTTCAAATATTGGGGGTAGGGATGTGTGGTGGACCACCTGGGTGACTTTTCTTGAAAGAGGAGCAATTGTCTCCATATTGGCTGAACCTAGCCCTCTGTCTATGTACTGACATGTACAGAGCTGGCTAGGACTTTTCCTTATCCCTTCAATTGGCTTTAAGCAATGCATATCAGTCCAGCCAAGGTGCTAGTGTGTGGTCTTCAAAGATGGCAGTCAGTGTTTCCACAGACCCCTGTTATTCCCTTGGGACAGCTGGGATGAGGTGGGATGAGGAGCCAAAGCTTCATGCTGGCAACAGGATGAAGACAGAGGATATGACTTCTTGGAGCTTGAAAGATTACACATCAGAGCAGATGCATCCGCCCCCAAACATTAGATGCTATCTCAGTCGTGTTCTGCAGCTTGCTCTTTCTGCATATTGCTGGAGTGACCTCAGGCATCCTCCTGAGCCCAGCTCAGAGCACTCACTTCCGCCCTTCTCACAGTCACTCATCCTCAGGCCGCTTCTTTCTTCATGAAGGAGTAAAACACCAGTTTGGCCTGGTTGGAGGCCTATGTTCTAGTTAGCTGTCACTGTGGCTGGACTTAGGGCGCTTTGGCTCCCCACTACTGCAGACGTACCTCGCTGTCTTTATTTTTGCCATGGATTGTACTGGAAGTGGTAGACTGGAATTAGCTCGATGGGATTCCAATGACTTTTCATGGGACTGCAGACATAAACTTCCCAGGCCTCAGTGAGGACTGGGAAGGGCTCTCCAGAGGAATGCTTGACTTGCACTGGGCGTCACTCCACAGGTCATTGTAGCCTGACTTAGTGTTGCTCGGTTTTGGTGGTGCAGCCTGATGCTGACCTGGGAGTTACTCACTGGAAATGATATTAGGCTGTGCGTCCCTATCCATAGCCATATTTACTTAGGATGCAATGCAAGGATGGCAGCTAAGTATATGGTGTGTGAAATTGGAATTCATGGCTCCAAGTCCCAGCTCCACTCTTACTATATGACAAGACCTAAGTCCTCTGAGCCTTGGAGATATGTATGCCACAGTCATGAAGAACACAAAATTGGCCAAAACATATGCAACTCATTGGGTATCCCCTGCTCATAAATATTATCAAAGAAGGTGGCTGAGAGCAGAGTTGGCATGGAATGGTCCCTGGAAGAACCCAAAGTGTTGTACAGACATAGTCTTTCTCATAGGTAACAACTGCCATCCACCTCCCCATGCTCATAGATTGAGGAACAAACAGATGTAGGACAAGAACCAGCCACCTACTATTCTGCAGAGAGTTCAATCTGTTTAAAAGGTATTTGCACACACCTTCAGTAAGCTGAGTCGGGAAGATCCCCACGAGTTCAGGGTGAGCCTGGTGTACAAGGTGAATTCAAAGACAGACAAAATTATATGGTAAGACCCCATTTTTGTACATAGTTGAGTTAGATAAAAATATTATGGGCACTCAGACAGGGCTAGTCCCTCAAGGAGACAGAGTGAAAGACAAGATGACTTTGTAGCTCTGGGAGAGTCAGATCTCTGCTGTTATGGTTTATGCTTAGTTGTCCCCCCAAAGCCTCATGCAATCGTGGGACAGGGACTTCTAGAGTTTGAGACTTGAATGATGATCCACTGGGATTACATGTATTAGTACTGATGGAATTATGGTCTGAGTACTACTGAGACCATGGGTGTGGCCTGAGGTGGATAGGCTAAGGCAGAGAGCCTGATGTAACTTAAAGAGAGACAGAGAGACAGACTCACGTTGTTGCTCTCTGCTCCCCTGGTTGTTCCACTGCCTCTGTTGCTATTGCTGCTGTTCTGCTGCCATGAATTGGTTGCTCTCTGCCCTGTTCCACTCAGCCTTGGGCCAGCCAAATATGGACTGAAACCTCCAGTAACCATGAGCTAAATAAACCTTCCCTTTCCTTCATTTTGGGTGTCAGGTATTTGTCTCAGCAAAGAGAGAAAAGTAACTAAGACAGAATTTGGTACTAGAGAAGTGGGGTCAGTGCTGTGACTAACCTGACCATGTGGATTACAAGCTTTTGGGAATGGCTTACAGGAAGAGATAGGAAAGGTTCGGAGAAGTCGCCTACAAGTGAAGCACTTGGAAAAGCCTCAGCTGTTCTCTTTGGGAGATTCTGGTCAGAACTCAGACCAGAAGACTGGCTTGAAGCCTGGGTATAAAGAATAGCTTGCAAGCAGAGATAGCAAATATTTGGAGAGGTCATCTACTTGTGAAGAGCTGGAAAAGCTTAAGCTGTTGTGTAGAGGAGATTCTGGTCAGCAATCAGTCCAGAAGACTGACAGAAGGCCTGCCTGTAAAGAACTAGCTGAGGAGGTTTCTGCTGGGAAAAAAAGACAGCATTGGTCATTGGGCTCCAGATCATTTGTGCTATGGATTGGCTGAAAGTCTATCAGAATTTTGCTCATGGCCCGAGACTTTGCCTAACACTGAGATTAAGCATGGTGGACTGATTAATCTTTCAAGAGATATTTCAAAGCAGCAAACTATTGGGGCAGTGGCATGGTTGTTATTGGTGGCTTTTAGCCAGATTTATATTGAAAATCAAGAGCAAAGAGCCAAGAGGGGTGATTTAAAATGTGTTTGTCCAGAAAGGAAACATCAAGAAAGTTATGGACTGCAAAGATGGAACTAGAAGGATCTCCACTGCTGGGAAGAAACCAGAGAATCAAAAGGATGGCCTGAGGGCATCACAAGAGGGAGCAGCTCTCCACCCTTTGCAGCCTCAGAACTGCAAAGGAGAGAGGCTTTGCTTTGAGAAGAAAGCTGCAGAGACCCAAGTACTAGAATGGCAGCAGTGGGCAAACCAGGTTCCAAAATGGTGCCGGTATGGAGAATTTGTTTTTCGGAATCAGGGTCAGAGTGCTCAGAGATCTAGGCCTTTAACCCCTATAGGCAAGAGAGAAGGAAGCCTGGCTACTGCTCAAACTGGCAGCAACCCTTAGCACCATCCACGTAGGCATTGGCAGAATGCAGGAGTTCTGAGGTTAAGAAGGTTTCCACCTCAATTTCAGAAGAAGGCCTGGGAGGCAAGGCTCTGTGTCCCTGAGAGGGAAGTGTGTAAAGATGTGTGTGAGAAGCCTGTTCAGTGGAAGCCCCAGAAGTTTGGAAAAGCCAGGAACATGGATAGTGCAAAGAGGGAGGAAAGCCAGCCTAAGAGAAAAGCCACAGAAATTACCACCAACAGTGCCATAGAAGCAAAGCTGCATGGAGCTCACAACTCAGCGTAGACTGTTTTGGATGCTCCAGTTGGAACTATGGGATTTGATGTTTACCCTGCTGGATTTTGGACATGTGTTGGTCCCAGTGTTTTGTACTACCTTGTTGTTTGCTACCTTTGGAATTGTAATGTTTATCTTATGCCTTTGAATGTGGATATGTTTAATTTTTCTTTTGTATAGGAGTTCACAGATGAGAGTTTGCCTTGGATCTTGGAGGAGACATTGGATTTGGACTTCAGCAATGCTGAAACCATTGGGAATTTGGCAACAATTCCAGGTGGACTAAAATGTCTTTTGTACAAAGGGATATGTATGATACTTTGGGGGCCCAGGGGTGGAATTTTATGGTTTATGTCTAGTTGTTCCCCCAAAGCCTCATGCAATCATGAGGCAGGGACTTCTATAGATTGAGACTTGACTCATGAGTCACTGGGATTATGTGTTTTAGAGATTATTGGTCTGAGTACTGCTGGGAATTATAGGTGTGGTCCGAGGCAGATAGGCTAAGGCAGAGAGCCTGATGTAATTTAAAGAGAGACAGAGAGACAGACTAGCGCTGTTGCTCTTTGCTGCTCTAATTGGTTGGCTGCCTCTGTCACCATTTTGT
Organism: Myocastor coypus; assembly: GCA_004027025.1. Classification (NCBI taxonomy): domain Eukaryota; kingdom Metazoa; phylum Chordata; class Mammalia; order Rodentia; family Myocastoridae; genus Myocastor; species Myocastor coypus. Next base: position 6,991 of record PVJA010018567.1, on the reverse strand, counting down.
TGCTGTTCTGCCACATGAACTGGTTGCTCTCTGCCCTGTTCCACTCAGCCTTGGGCCAGCCCAATATGGACTGAAACCTCAGTAACTGTGAGCTAAATAAACCTTTCCTTCCTTCTTTTTGAGTGTTGGGTATTTGTCCTAGCAATGAGTAAAAGTAACTAAGACACCTGCTGTGGGCTGGACTTCAAGACAAAAGAGTAAACCAATGCAGCCACACACCTCCCTAAAGATAGGCATGGAGGATGGATATTCTAAATGAGTTCCTCACATTAAGAACCTGGAAGTCACTAACCCAGCCCCCTACAAGAAAAGCCCTGGTTCTCTATTCACCCATGCTTGTCTTGCCCACTTGCTACACATCTCACTTCTCCATTTGCTACTGGGTTTAATCAGTTTTGCCTGAGCAACCGTGCTTGTAATCTTATTGGCTGACCATAGTTTTGTCCCACCTCATGTCCACCTAGTGAGTTTCCATGTTTTCCACCTTAGATCTGCCTCCCCTCATGGTTTTACTGTATAAAATCTCTGAAAAGACAGCTTTCCGGGGCAACCCACTCAGGTCCTAGGTCCCCGTTCTGTCCCTTTCTTGGACAGGAGCTTTTTTTTTTTTCCTCTCTCCCTGTAAATATATTCTGCTTTCAACCTCCATTGTTCTTAAAATTCATTCTTCAGTTTTAGAGACCACGAACTCAGCCCAGGTATCTTTCAGGTTGGGGGATTCATTCCCTTATATCATCATTACAGAAAACAACAAAATAAAAAGGTATTTGCTCACCCACATCAAGTAAAAGAAATGAATGAAAATTTAAAATTAGTAACAAATAAGTACACTGAAAAGATTAAGATTGTGGCAGGGGCAGTGGGGATGCAAGCGTTCACACAGGCAGATGAAACTAAACCAAGAAAACTGTTCTTACTATCCAGGACAATCACCGGCTTCCAGTGTCTGAGGACACAGCTTTACACCACCTGCTCAGAGAGAGCTGAACATAGCAAAAAATATTGCAAGCCCAAAAGATAGTGTGAAGAAAATGCTGAGCTAGAGCCATAGTGCTTGCTGGCATGCCTAAGGACCTTTGTGCAGTCCCCAGCACTACAAAAAAAAAAAAAAAAAAAAAAAAAAAAAAAAAAAAAAAAAAAAAAAAAAAAAAAAAAAAAAAAAAATGAAGTGCTGTAGGTGCAGGGAAATAAGTACCTGGATGTAGTGATGCAGACTGACAATCCCAGCCTATTTCAAAGAACAAAAACAAAAAAAGCAGCTCTGACAACAAGTGCTGACAGGGAGACAGGTCCTAGGCACCGGTTTTACATGAGTCTCAAGGGGAAGGCCATAGTGACAAACGCTTTCTTCCCCGATGTGAACTTGCTGTAAACCTCTGTGCAAATATCAAAGAAGGATGAGGTAAGGCATTCTGGGAGCAGTCGGGTCAGGCTCTGTGTGCCTTCTCTGTCACCTTGCCTGTCCCTTTCTAGTCTTTACGTGTCAGGAGACCAGGGCCAAGTCTACCTTTGTGTTCCATTCTATTTCCAGGATGTAGCAACAGCTGTGTGAACATACCATAAGGCACGCAGTAGGCACATAATAAATGTCTGTGGACACCAGTGAGGAAGGGGGCAAAGGCTCAGGAAAAAGCAGCTGGAGCGCCCCTTGCTGGTGTTCAGGACCTCACAGCACCTTTATGTTGGGTCCAAGTACTTGGCCTAGCTTTCAGTTTTCTCTGGTCCCTCACTGGTTTTTGATTCTGTGGGGACAGAGGAAAGCCAAACCCTATGCACACCACTGAGGCACATGTCACTGGCACATAAGCTATCAGTGATAAATGTCTCACAGTAGGAGGATTAGCCCCAAAAATCTTTCCCATCTTTTACTTTCAAAAAGTAAATTAGATGAACCTAACAAGAATCTTTCAAAATGAAATAGTCAAAACATTTTAATCTATCTTATTAGCAAATAATAATTTTGAGTAGTGAGGAGGCTGAGGCAGGAGGATACCCACTAAATGAGGCCACCCTGAGCTACACAGTGAGTTTAAGACCAGTCTAATTTATATAGTGAGACCGTTTTTAAACAAAACAAAAATGATAATTGTTTATCCTTTTCGTCATAAGAGGTTTCCTATTACTGCAAAAGGCTGTAACAAAATAGGAATCCAGACACATGTCCATATGTGCATGTCTGTGTACCTATCCATATGCACACATGTGTCTCTCCGTCTCTTGAGGTGGCCACCCCAGGAAGCCTCTCCTGGGGTGGCCAGGCACAGTTCCCCCACCAGCAGCTCCTCTCCATGGGTATGGCATCTGCCATGGGGACAGTACATGGGAGGCCACGAGCTCACAGGCCCCTGATGTGAATCTGAGCTGGACTCTGCTCATCCAGGGTGACACCTTCCCCCCAAGTAAGAACACCCGCTGAGTCACTTCCCATGCCACACCCCAGCAGCACCTACCAACCCGTGAGTGATGGAATAGTAGGGGAAAAGCCTTCGCTCCTCAGCCCAGGAGCCACCCTGGAGCATTTCAAAGGGTGAGTTCTCTAAACTACTCTGGGTGCCTTTCCCTGACTCACAGTCAAGAAGACATGGTACACACATTAGTTTCATTGTGCATATGCCAGAAAATCTACTGCTGATTTGTGTGATTATTCTGTTATCCTTTTCTACTTTTTTCTGAGATGGGGTCTCACTGTGTAGTGCAGGCTGCCCTTGAACTCATGACATAACCCAGCTGGCCTTGAACTCACTTGTCTCCTGCCTCAGTCTCCTGAGTGATGATAAGGTCACAGGTATGCACCACCATATATAACTCCTACTTTTTTCTTTCTTTCTTTCTTTCTTTTCTTTTTTTTTTTTTTTTTTTTTTGAGACAGGGTCTCACTGTGTAGCCAAGACTCACTTTCAGCTCTCAAGGACCCTCCATCCTCAGCCTCCCAGTCCTGGGTTGCAGGTAAGCACCACCCTCTCTACCTCAGCCTCCAAGCAGTCCCTGAACACCTGCCTGCACACCCCCAGGAGGACAGAGCCCTCTTTCAGCTCCAACTTCTCCGTGCCTTGCCCCATGCTGGCCTCAGAAGAAGGGCTCGGCAGATATTTCTTGAAGGACCACAGGATATGGAGAGTGCCAGGGAGCATGGGCATTGGTGTATTTCAGGAAGAGAAAGAATCAGCACAGAAGGGGAAGCCACGTGCGTAGTGCCTTACACCTTAGCCTCAGTGTCAGAAAAATTGTTTCTCCTGTTATGTGGGAAGGGGTGGGGTAAACTGAGACTATGAGGAACCTTTTCTTGTGAGGAGGAGGAGGAGCCTAAAAAAAAATCACACCAAGAAAGAAAACTATCTTTCCCCAGATTGGAAAATACTGGAAAAATGTTGTTGTCCCCAAGTCCCAGCTTGCAGGAATCCCCTGGAACATGACAGTGACACAATGCTGGTCTGTGGATTTCAGCACAGAGAACTGTTAGGCTGGAGACTGGCTTCAGAGCAGGGGAAATCCTTCCTGGGAGCTGGGAGGAGAACTGTGCCTTAATATGATGTAATTTTGAACCAGGAAAAATTGCTGGCATGTGGGAATTAGATACTGGGAGTCCTGTAAGGATTAGGAAAAGCAGAATGTGAAATTCAGGCAGCCTCTCTCTAAGGCTGAGCTCTACTGGAAATGGAGCAGTCATCATGAGATGGGCTGAACCCCAACCCCACCCTGGGCTCCCAGTAAAGCTAGGGTGGGGTGATAGGCAGTTGGGGGATGCTCTGGACAAAAAAGGCCCCATGTCACCACTTCTCCTTGCCCTGGAGCCTCAGAAGCCAAGACTGTCACTGTAACTCAGGAGCAACTGGAGCAACAGCTGCTCAGCAAAGAAAGAGACAGGGTTGAGGGGAGGGGCTCTGAGCTGCTCTGGGGAGAATGGCTTCCCTTGTAGCCCAACAGGACAGCACCTGCCCCTCCTCAGCTCTGCAGCAAGTGCTGATTGGAGAAGCTTGTAGGAATTGCCCCTCAAGCATCCTGTCCTAAAAACACACTTCACATCGTTTTGTTTTCTGTTTCATTTTTTGAGACACAGTCTTGCCATGGAGTTCAGGCTGGCCTTGGACTTACTTTGTAACCCTTGTTGATCTCGAACCCACAACAATCCTTCTGCTTTACCACAGGTTATTTACCCTGTAGACACTTCACTCTTCTCTGTCACATGCGCCCATCTCTATTTGCTTTTCCTCTCTAAATAAAGCTGCAGCATTAAAAGTGGGCACATGTAAGCTATCGATCAATTACTCACTCGTATGTTCTTGAAAATGACATCACTCTGCCCCTGCTGCCAGGGAAGGATGTGCCTCCTTGCCATGCTCTCTCTCTCTCCTCCCTTGCTCTCTTTCTCTCCCCTCTTTCTCCCTCTCTCCCTGTCTTCCTCTTCCCTTCTCCTGCTCTCCTCACCAAAGCCAATGATCAATGACCCAGATGACAGCAGACACACAAAGTCTTGGGCAACAACCAGGTCTGGCTCCGCTGTTCTTGTCCTAAGAGGGACCCAGTCAGTGTGCACAATCTCCAGCCCCTTCCACATCTCTGGAATTAGAGTCTGCATGTTAGAGCCCCCCAGCTAGGCATGGTGTTGCATGTCTATATAATCTTAGAGATGGGGTCAGCTTAGTCAGGAGATCAAGATCAAGATCAAGCCTCGGCGAGTTAGAGACTTGGCCTCAAAATAAAAATTCAAAGCACTGAGACACAGCTCAGTGCAAAAGTATACTTTAGTTCAATACAAAGAAAAACACCACTTCTTTCAATTTAGTTTGGTATGGTGGCACATCCCTGTAACCCCAACACTCAGGAAACTGAGATAGGATTGTAGAGAGGTTAAGGGCTAGCCTGAGCTACAGAGACTTGGTCTAAATAAATAAATAAATAAATATGGCCTTGGAGCCTGGCCCCCACTCCACACTCTGAAGACTGCCAGAGAGACTCTGTAGCCCTAGTCCCACACATCCAGGTGTCCTGCTGGAGTTCCACTGAGCCTAGCCATCCTTCCTAGCCCTAAAGACCACCAGGGAGACCTGACTACGACAGGCACCTGCAGGAGCCTTGGGAAGCCCTAACCTGCACCAATCCACCATCAAGAAAGCCTTGCAGGTCCCGGGGAGATAGTTCCATGGCACAAGTGCCTGCTTGGAAAGTGCAAGGTCATGAGTTTGAACCCAGGTCCTGCAAAAAAAGAAAGAAAGAAAGAAAGAAAGAAAGAAAGAAAGAAAGAAAGCCTTGCAGAACTTCAGCCTGCACTCATTCATTATCATCATCAGATCCTTCTTGCTCCCTCCCATTAGAGGTGGAGGACACACTGAACCTCATACAGCAGGAACTTTGGTGAGTCCACACTCTGGTGAAAGCCTTGCTGACACCTATCCTGCTCACCTACCATCACTGAAGAGTCAGGGAGAACACTGGGAGCTTCAAGAAATGACAAAAGGAAAGAAGAAAAGGAAATCTCAGCCCACCCAAAAAAAGTCCAGGAGATAGGTGGTAGAAGAACTTGGAGGGGCCCAGCGGGATAGCTCAGTGGTCTAAAGAGCCTGCTTGGGAAAGCTTGGGCAGCTTCAGGGACCGTGGTTTGATCCCCGGCACCACATGCTGCACCAGCCCTGCCAGCAGGGTGGGCTTAGCCAGCCATAAAAATGAGTGAATAAACAAGCAAAGGTTCTGAACCAAGAAATAAATAAATAAATAAATAAGTCTAAAAATAAATAAATAAAAAAAAGAAAATGTAATCAAATGCATGCCAACAAAGAAAATCCCAGATCATGATGTATTCACAATGGAATTCTAAACAAACAAACAAAAAAAAAAAAAAATAGGGAGGAGGACCTAATGCCAACTCGTCTCAAATTCCTCAGTGAAATCAAAAAAGAAGAAATTCTGCCAAACTCATTAAAAGAGGAAAGCATTATTCTAATACTGAAACCAGAGAAGGACCCAACCAAAAAAGAGAACTTCCAGCCAACCTCCCTAATGAACATAGACGCAAATATCCTTAATAAAATAGTAGCAAGCAGTATTGTCAACACCATCAAGAAGATTATACATCATGACCAAGTAGAATTCATCCCAGGTATGCAAGGATCATTTAACATATGCAAATTCATAAATGTAATTCATCATATTCACAGAGCCAAAGACAAAAATACCATCTATCTCAATAGATGCAGGAAAAGCTTTTGACAAAGTTCAACAACCATTCATGATAAAAAAGCACTATAGAAAATTGGAATAGAGGAGCCAGTGAGATAGCTCAGTGGTCTAAAGTGCTTGCGTAGGGAAGCTTGGGCAGGTGCAGGGACTGTAGTTTGATCCCTGGAACCACATGCTGTGCCAGCCCCTCCCTCAGGGAGGGCTGAGTTGACAGAAAAAAAAAAAAACCTGAATAGATTGTCTGTACTTCAACCTCATAAAAGCCATCTATGACAAACCAACAGCTAAAATCATACTAAGTGGACACAAATTGAAAGTCTTCACTATTTATTTATTTATTTATTTATTTAGCGGGACTGGGGTTCAAACTCAGGACCTTGCTGTTGCCAGGCAAGCACTTCCACCATGGAGCTATCTCCCCAGCCCCTAAAAGCCTTTACTTTAAAAGTGCTGGCCACTGCAATTGCAAAACCTTTGATGTATATGTATCTGCTTCCTCTTAGTCCAAAGAGAAGTATATTCTTTCCTGTTTTTTTTTTTCTTTCTTTCTTTTTTCTATGCAACATTAATAGGGAGGTCTGCCGGGCGTGGTGGCGCACGCTTGTAATCCCAGCACTCGGGAGGCTGAGGCAGGAGGATCGGTGTGAGTTCGAGACCAGCCTGGGCTACAAAAGTGAGCTCAAGGCCAGCCTCAACTGCATAGCGAGACCCTGTCTCAAAAAGACAAAAAAAAAAACATTAATAGGGAGGTGGGTCATGCCCACACACTGCACTCTATAGAATGATTGTGAGGACAATATGCAATATGTCAACTTTC
>PVJA010018566.1:18875-39814 GCA_004027025.1 Myocastor coypus | reverse complement strand
GATGATGAAAATATGTAATATAACCATTGTTAAATTTAAACAATAAAAGAATTGGGAAAAATAAATAAATAAAAAGAAAAAAAAATAAAATTTATCCTTGTGTAATTAAAACAGAAAAATTAAAAATTCAAAACAAAATGAACAACATATTCTGTAGTTTAGGCTTGTTAAAATTTCTATTTCTGACTAATAACCTCAATGCTAATTCTTTTGCCAGAGCCCCCCAGCTAGTTGCTGAGGTGAGTCCTGTTAATCAGAGCTTGGTTTTGAATCATCCTGGACATTCCTGGCTCTGAAGCTTGCCTTCTTCCATTTCTGATGCTCAGAGACATGTATTAAGTATATGTTTTTGGCTTCACATATTATCTATGGGTAGATAGATGCATGTGCTTGTTTAATGAGAAATTTTATCACATTTATTCAGGTAGAGAAATGTTTATCCAGGAAGGTCATCCAGACTGCCATTCAGAATTCCCGAACGTTAGCTAAAAACTATAATAAAGCCTAATTCTTTGCCTCAAACGTTCAAACAAGGTTTCCCAATGAGTCGAAGCAAGGCCGCCCCACTATCACGTAACTACGCCTCCGACGTTTCCTCATATAACTGCTGACCACAGCCAGTTTGCCGGGACTCGCCTCGATCTGCATGCAGGCTGTACGGGGCCCTGCACTGCGGACTCTGAAGACAACCCAGGCACGTTTGAGGGGTGACTTGAGCTCTAACATGGGACAGTGAAAGATCATTTATCACCAGGTGAAACAGGACTGTGCTGGAACAGAGCCGATGGGAGCTCAATTAGGCAGAGACAAACGGAGGGAAAGGAGGGGACCGCGTCCTGCGCTACACGCAAGCACAGTCTCCTTAGAAACCACAGCTGCAAACAGCCATTGTTCATGCTCCGCTGAGCTGTCCCCAGCCCCATCCTGCAGAGAAGCCACCAAGGGACAAAATCAGTGGACCAGGGTAGCTCTGTCTGCCCCAGAAGATGAGCTTGTGGCAACACAGGAGGTTTAAGTATATTTTAGGCTAGAAAGCTGAGGCTGCTTTCTGGAAAGCAGCTCTGTTTCCTAGCTTGTTTCTTTGTTTGTCTGATAACAAATATAATTGAAAAAGTTGCTGTTTCCATATACCAATCGTGTTTTTATTCAATCATCATTCCTTTTCATTGAATCCATATGTTTTGCTAATAGAGCTTCTGTTAAATTAAATGGTCTAGGTAGGAGGGGGTGAGGACTTCTAATTAAGTTGATGTCTCTCTCAGTTTTTAATGACCTCCTCACTTTTCTCAGATAGTTTGTAATACACTAGTAGGTTAGTATAATAGTGCATGGTCACCGCCTGGAAATAAATAGCTGTGTACTTCCCAGAAAGTTGATGCCCATTTACTGTTTGTTTGCTGGTAGTTACAGGTAGGGGGTGACACAGAAAGAACTTTTGGTGACCACTATTTAGTATCCGGAGTCTGAACCACGGCTTCTGCCACTGTGCTCCTTCTTATTTAAAAAGTGACGCTAAGGATCAGGGAAACTCAGGATACTGCTCTAGTAAGAATGCTTCTTTAATCCAGTTATGAAACTTATTTTGAAAAATATAACAAGTGAACACAGCAAAAATAAGAGTTGAGGGGGGAATGGCAAGAGATTCAAAGCAAGTTGTGAGTATAAATATTTAAAGATAAGAATTAAAATAATAAAATTCATATTCCAGGTCATATAACTGTTTCATTACTTACAAAATATTGTTTTAAAAAGTTACCCATTGTCTGGGAGTCCTTCTGGATCTTACTGCACTTCAGTGGAGTCCACAGTTGTAATCCCAGAGAAAAGTTTTTGGACTTCCAATAGGTAATTCCAATCTACCATTTCCAGTGCAATACACAGGAAAAACAAAGGAACAAACATGTCTGTAGACGCGGGGAGCCAAGGGGGTCCTAAGCCCAGTTAGAACAATGGCTAACAAGAACAAAGGCCTTGGAGCTGGGAGATAGCTCAGTGGTCTAAGTGCCTACCTGGCAAACAGGATGCAGGTTCCATCCCAGGTACCTCATGCCATGCTGACCCTGTGTTGAGCTGGTCACAGAGACCAGCTATGGGGGCACATTCCTGTAATTGTGGTGCCAAGGAGGCTGAGACAGGAAGATTATTATGAGCTAAATATTGAGACCCTGTACAAAAAAAAAAAAAAAGAAAGAAAGAAAGAAAGAAAGAAAGACCTCGATGTAGGGCTGAACCATGATTTTATTAATTCATGAGGAGGGGAATGGCTCAGGGATGAGTGACTGACAGAATAGTGGGCCAGGTAGGAGGAGTGATGGTGCCTCTATGCAGAGAGAGAGAGAGAGAGATGGGGAGAGAGAGATAGGGAGAGAAACATGGGGAGAGAGAGAAAGAGAGAGAGACAGAGATGGAGACACAGACATGGAGAGACAGAGACAGAGAGATAGAGACAGAGACAGAGATAGAGAGGCAGACAGACAAAGAGAGAGAAATGTGCAGAGAAAATGATCTGTATAGCACAGTGTGAGTAAGTGTCTTATGTTTTGCGGTCTGTGCTTCAGCTCTGATGTGCAGTCTTCATGCACAGACACACCAGGCCTCTTTCTCAAGGCTCAGTCCCGGCCAACACAGCAGCATCCCTAGCTCAGGAATACTAGTTGGAAGCCCTAGGCAAGGCCTCACTGACCTGTCACATTGTTTTAAAGGGTACACCATCAGCACCTCAACTGGACCCATTTGCACTGCTTAAAGCCAATTGAGGAGCTAGGGTGATATCCTAGCCAGCTCTGTGTGTATCAAAGCATGGAGTCAGGGCCAGGTTTAGCCAAAATGAAGACAAGGGCTCTTCTTTCAAGCACAGCTGTCCTAAGTGCAGTCCTCCACACATGGCCGCAGAACGAGCCATGGTCTTCTCCACAGTCAGTGGTCTCCATGGCATGGTTTAAACTTTCATGTAAATGCAAAATCAGGATCCAGATATTTCCTGCGCTTGTATGTCCTGACACCCAAGTTGCCTCCAGATTGATACTCACCATGTTGACCTTGAATCTCATACTGGGTCCCTTCACTCGTACCCTAGGCTGTTGCTTTCCCGTTCTCAACCACCTATCCTCCTTTCCTTCCCCATGGCAAGCACAATCCAGGAGGAAAACTAATCAAGCACTTCAGTGAAAGTTTAACTGGCAGAACAGTAAGGAGGACACCTCTGCTTGCAAATGAAATCCCTTGTTCCTGGTAGAGAATCTGAAACGATGAAGCTCAAGTCACTTCATAGGCATGGAGACTGTGGAGCAGAATGGCGACAAAACAGAATCAACCACAGAAGCATATACCTGTGAATTTGAAGCAAGGTGCGATCCGCCAGCTGAAACGTGAGCAGTGCCAAGGGAGGTGGCCTTGACCACACTACCGCATCAGCGGGTGGAGACAGGTGTTGGAAAGGACAGATCAAGCCCAAGTCTTCTAAATCTCCTTGCAGGCTTACTGTTAGCCCTAGTAGACTGATTGTCTCTAGTCATAGTTATATTTCATTTCCTGTTTATGACATATTAATATTTACATGTTGTAGGGACTGGGGTGAGTGCTATTTTCAGAGAGCAGAAAAGCCAGTCAGTCTATAGGAAATGTGCTACAGGTGTTTGGTGCCTCTGAGTTCTAACAGATTAAAGCACCCAGTTAAATGCAGGTAAATGAAATGGTGAGATGTGTTCTTTGTTTACAATTTTGCTTCAAAGTGGGAATCCATTTTTTGAAAAATCGTAGTTCATTTTAACCATGATCTGTTTCATTAGTCCCTGAAATGAAGCAATCTTGAATGAATAACCTCCAGAAATCCTGTCTTTCCCCCAGGGATGATTCTAAGAAGCATACAGCAGTTAAGGATGGTGCCCACCTGATTTGAAAGAGGGGACAGTATGGGTATGGCAAAAGAATTCTTTTTCTTCCTTGCCTTCTTCACTCTCTTGAGATGAATCTATGGTCAGAAAGCATGAATGCCTTTGGTCAGGCCTTGGTGAATCATTTCACAGCACGGAGTAGGGAAGTTAGGAAGTCAGAAGGGAGGAACCATGTCCTCTCCTTTCTCAGTTTCTATTCTAATTTAACCTTGTTTCCACCTTGCAAGTTCTTCCCTAACTTTCTGGTCACACCTTCCATAGTTGGTGGGAGCACTTTTGGACTACAAAGGCAAACCAGAACATGTGTTTAGAGGACTGAGCCAAAGATTAAGCAATAGGCAGGGGATGCGGATTTGGGGTTGCATGCAAGGGTAGCCTGCTGTACTCTAACCCCATCACAGCCTGCTGTGCCACCTCAGGCACCTAGTCCACTCTGTATTGTTTTGTGGTCACCACTATATCTAGCCAGGTCACTGCCAAGCATTGCCATAACTTTAAAAGACGGTGCTGGCTTAAGGGAAAAATGCGAGCCTCCTGCATACAGCAAACTCGGCTTTCAATGGTAAACTCTGCTGTTCACTAGGGGTAAATCGGTAGGCCTCTCTGAGCATAAAGTTTCTGATCCCTAAGATGAGGGTGAGAAAAAAACTAATATTGTGAGGTATTGTTAAGAATTGGAGAAAGGCGGGGTATATTCTCAAAAATAAACAAATAGATAAATAACAGCCTAATCAAATGCTCAGACTCATAAGCTGGGATAGGTAAGAAAGTAGTTTTTTTTTTTTTTTTTTTAAGGGCGTGAAAAGAGGAAGGAGGAGCTGATAAATGTTTGTATTAATCCTTTTGGGCTACAGTTTGAATATCTGAATAACAGATGTTCACATTTTCCAGATCCTTGACCCAAAATGTCACATATTATAATATTACCTTTCTTAATGAATGGTTCAGTATTCACCCAGTAGGGACACAAAGGTCTACATGCTGACAAATTAACAAATAAAACCCTATGTTCCTTGCTACTTGCTAGACATTCAAGCCACAAGAAGAAAAACTGCATACATCTTGCCAACACTTATAAAATATGATAGTAGCTATAGAAAGTTTCCAAGCAAAAATTTTCTCCATAGCCCAAATTATTTGTGAAAGAAAAAAACTAGAAAATACGTTCTTTGCTTGAGCCAATTTCCATGTTAAACGACGGCCTTCATCACTGTTTTAGTACCAGTCTAAACACAGTCTGTTTCAATAGAGGCCATTTACAGCGTACAATAAAACAGATTCATTACTCATTTTCCTCTTATTATCTTTTAATTGCTCCAGCTCTCAATACTGCTTAAAGTGGACATTAGGCTCCAGTAGCCAGTGCATTAGAGGATGCAATTGACAATAATACTGTACTTAACACCCTCAAGCGCATAGACAAGGAGCCAATCTTTCCCAGACTCACAGCTGGTGCTGCTTTTCATCACTGTTCCCATTTTCATCTTATTAAACTTGTCATTTTTCATAGTAACTCCTGTTTCGCTCTGTACTGTGTATTCTTCAACTTCTGCAGGCCTCATTTGGTTAGCTTAAAAAATTTTCCCTTAAACACACACACACACACACATGCATGCACACTGGCCATATTACACACATAATTAAGCACAATTTCTCTAGAAACAAGTTAACAATAAACACTAAAAATTCACAGAGATTGCATTCCAGGGCCATGTGCAAATGATATTCTTTTTGAATGATTGTCAATCATCATATCACAATCTAAATAGAGGTGGCAGACCCCAAAACATGCTGACATCTATTGCATAGGTTATGACCTTTTCTCCAAGCTACTTCTACTTCCTCTGGATGGATTCTGCCATGCTTATCATAACTTCATGTTCATCCTTTGATATGGCTTACTGAAACTAGAATAAGTAAGTTCCAGAAAAATACGCTAGGGAGAAAATTCCACTGACTGTAAAAACTAAGATTAATATCACTCCATTTGTATATGAAAATTTACTTTTTAAAGAAACATGGGTGATTTCTTTCTGAAATCCTAAGCCATTTATAAATCTCATGGTTCCTATGTGTTTGCTAAAGCATGGTGGTCTTATACCAACAAGAATAGGAATCTACTATCTACCCTTCATCATCTCTGGGATCCTGAATGAGGTATATAAAGTTCTCTACCTGTCCATTCCCATGAGCCAAATGAGTATAATGGTACTAGATTTTCAGTTGTTAAGAAAAATAAGAAATAATCCACATAAAATACTTACTTCAGCACCTGAGGCATAAGGGATGCTTCATAGATATCAGCTTCTGTCTCCATGCGCACTAGTGATTAAGGTGACTATTATATGAGATGTCCATATTTCCTTTTTGTCTGTGTGTGGTACTCGAGATTGAACCCAGGGCTTCATGCATACTAAACATGTGCTCTACCATTGAGCTGTTGTGACAGTCTCATAATAGGGATTTTCCCATGCTATCTTTATCTCTTCACATTCTGTTTGGTTCATGGTATTGTCACCATTTTGCAGACTGGAGGACTAGGCAACTGAAGCCACCAACTCATTTCAGAATGCGGTTCACAGCCTACTTCTTCCATCCTCGATGCCTCACATTTTCCCAGCACACATGGGACCTGTGAGGGCCTGGACTCAGGTGCTGGAAGAGGTCTGTCGTGGAATTGGAAGACATGGGGAACACCTGACCACTCCCTACTTTGGTAACGTTCTCTGGCCTGGCAGTGGCAAGGTATAGCTATTCCTCCAAGTCTACTTTTTTCTAAGGCAATGCGATCCCTGGTACCAGGAAAAAAAAAAAAAAAGCTATCTAATTGGAAACTGTTTATTAGTGGTGACATTAACAAGAAATTTGGTGCTCATTTCTAAGACTATTACTTTTGTGTCTGGGGTGATTTACTAGTACTAGAGGTAGTCAGGGAAGGAATTAAAGGAAGAGACCTGTACCCCAACACTGATGTAGAAGATTATGTGAGTGTGTGTGTGTTTTTTTGTTTTTTTCTGAGACGGGTTCTTGCTATGCAGTTCAGGCTGGCCTTGAGCTCACTTTTGTAGCCCAGGCTGGTCTCGAACTCACAGCGATCCTCCTGCCTCAGCCTCCCAAGTGCTGGGATTACAGGCGTGTGCTACCGCGCCTGGCTAAGATTACGTGTTTGTGAAAAATAGGGCGAGAAATACGCTAGAGCCAACTTCAGTCACGCGACTTAGTTCTGCTTTTTTGTGATAGAAGCTGAGCCTCAGATAATGTTGTTGGGCTCCAAAATTATGCAAACATCTATTTCCTTTAAAGTTTGACTTCCTAAGTCAAAAAGTTAACCTAGCTTTGATTTCTACCCTTGAATAAATCATTACAAATGAGATCACTTCTTTAAAAACTCAGAATGTGCACAAATGAACATGGAGTCATTTTGAATAGAAGGGACATCTGGCAGCAGTTGGATTTAGAGCATCCATCTAGAAATATCACAGCCTTAATGACTCAGCATTCGAAAGCAAGGCAGTTGGGTCAGATGGATTTCAGCAACTTTATGAGCAACTGATCTCTTTTATTTTGCAGAGTTAGAAAGGGAAAGAAAAGGAGAATTTGCAAAGGAAGAAAGAGTTGGGACAGTCTGCCCTAAGCTCCGGGTGCAATTCTTCCATGCTGTTTCCTTCTGTTCTCCCACGTGACCTCACTTTCTTTCTCCACTGGACCTCATCTTTTGGAAAACACTTTGCCACGCAGGTTTGATGTGCACAGTGTCTTCCCTGCTTCGCAGCAGGCTTTTCTCAGGCTGTTCCACCCGTCTTTCTCTCATCTCAGTTTCTGTTCTTGGTTTCGCTGCATTCCCTCCCCTCCCCCACTCCAGCTGGCTCCTAACCAGGGGCTGCGCAGGATGTGCCACTGCTGGAGGACCTTGCTCAGCTTTGCAAATGAGCAGTTTGCCCTTCCCCCACTCAGCGAGGACAGTGAAGCCCGAAAGAGTTAAAACTAAACGAGAAAAGGTCACATAGCTTGTTCTGAGTCGGATTTTGAATCCTGAATTCATGCATTTAGCTAGCAGCACATAATTAATACATAGATATAAGCCAACCTAACGCTAAAATTTCTGCTTTTAAAACTAGATCATAAAGTGCAGAAAGCATGTAGTAGCTGGATCTGTACAACAATTCTGGCCCAAGATGCTTTGAGCTATGACAGGTATAAAAAAGTTACTTCTTTTTTAATTTTTTATTTTTGGCAGGACTGGGGTTCAAAGTCACAACCTTGCACTTGCCAGGCGGGCACTTGTGCCATGGAGCTATCTTCTCAGCCCCAGAAGTTACTTCTGTGAATGCGATTACAGTTAAGATGGTACAGCCACATAAGCACTGCCAGGCAAGCACAAGGTTCTGAGTTCAATTCCTGGTACAGAAAAGAAAGATGGTACAGTAGCAGTTAGCAGCTATAATTTGGGAAAACACTTCGAGTGACAAATATATAATGATCAAAGACATATTAACAATCAAGAATAAAGAAGCAATACCTGACTTTCAAGAACTTTAAATTAAAAATCCACTGCAGTTTCGCATCTGAAGAGAAATAATTAATATTGATCCTTTTACTCGCTGTTATTTCCCCAGCCCTTACATTCACTTATATGTTATTAAATTCCAACTAATTGTAAATCTATTTGCATGTTAGTAAGTGAAGTCCTTTAGGTTGAGATGATTGTTGACGCTTTTATTCAGCCAGCTATTTCTCCCCTAAAAAGTGGGTGGAATCAAGATGACCATGGTGTAGTCAATGAACATTAGATCATAGCCTTAAAATGGAGTACAGCATTCTCATGAGGACTTCTCCACAGGCTGATCCCTGTCACCTCAGGGTGTCCTGTCCTTCAGCCTTCTCTCTCACCTGCTCCTCAGAGCTAGTCTTGCCACCAGGGTCTCCTAGAAGAAGTATGTAAATATAGGGCTTCAGTCTACATCCATGGTTGGTATCTGCTATGCTCAGAAATATCTTGGGCTTGGGTCAGCCTGATAACTCAGTGGATTAAAGCACCTGCTTAGACAGATGCAGCAGCCTGGAGTTTGATCCCCAGTCTGCTGTGGCTTGTCAGCCCCCAGGCACACTGAGACCCGATTGAGACTGGGCATGATGGCACACCCCTGTAAGCCCAGCACTTGGGAGGCTGAAAAACAGGAGAATTACTACAAGTCTGAGCGGTGCGGTGAGACCCTGTAGACCATGTACTAAATACATAAAAAAGAAAGAAAGAAAGAAAGAAAGAAAGAAAGAAGAAAGAAAGAAAGAAAGAAAGAAAGAAAGAAAGAAAGAAAGAAAGAAAGAACCAGGGCTTTTCCATCAGCGACATGCAAGGCTTTGCTAGTTGTTTGGCCTGGAATGAATGACTAAACCTCCCTCAGTTTGCTTCTTTGATTGTAAAAATGCAAATTATAACTGCCTCCCATGCTTGAGGAGGGATGGTGTCAATAAAAGAAGGCTTATAAGCACGCCTTGTTTCCATAGACAAGAATACTGTAGATTTTTAATGTTTGTTGCCTTCTTTCAGAATCCAGTGGAGGAGAAACAAATGATTCCACATCCCAAAATGAAAATGTATGCTCGAAGCGCCGTGGAATCACGCAGATAGCAGCTTAATTCCTTGCAGAGGCCACTCCAGGAGCTGTCAGCGCCCTGACTTATGCCTGATGCACCAAGGAGCCTTGGAGAGCAGATCAACTTCTCCTGATGATGCTCTGACCAAACAAGCCCAGGGAACACGCGGGTTCATAGATTTTTCCAAGTGTCCCAAGAATATGGAAACAAAACTGGGCTATTTAGTGAAGTGAAATAAGGAAGAAAAACTGCCAAGTTCAGACCTGCTGGACTTAAGATTTTACATTTTATTAACCAAAACATTTTCATAATTGCAGGATTCGTCTAAGAACTTTGAGAGTTATTTACAAAATGCTTAGCTCTTTTTCTTTAACATAGCACAGATAAGCTCTCAGCCCTCCAGCTAGGGAGTACAGTTTTCATGAGATCCATTCGTCACTTCAACAAGAGAAAGAATTTGTTCTCTTTTCAAACACAAAGATCAGCCTCAGTCTTCATCGGCTTCTCCAAAGAGTACCACCCTTCTCTCTTTGTTTATGCTGATGTAATAAACTGTCCCTAGAGAGTTCTGCCTAAACATAATATTAAATAGCCAACAACTCAATCAATTATTTTACCAGCAGGAAGGGCTTATTTACTTAATCGCTCCTTTAAAAACAGTCATTTCTAGAAAAGCATTTAATACCTTATTTTGACAGCATCAGGAAACTGCATTGTTAATCAGAAGCATGTTAAATCAAACAGACATATTTAAAGGCAACGGCCAAGATTTGTCAGCTGAATTGACTTTTACAGTGTAAAGCTGTAAAAACATTTTATCAGAGGGAAACTGCAGCAACCCTGGAAGCTCACCCCATGTGACAATCTTAGCTCAGATGAAGCCAGAGATAACATTGTGCATTAAATACTCAATTTCATTTTAATATGCTGTTTTTATAGGACAGGAGTCCTTGGAAATTAAACAGTAATGATGAGGAAAGTATGAAGGATTAATAAATCCATAGAAAAGATAAAAAGAAATAGATCTTGAATCACTAAATGTATTGGTTGATTTATTTTGACAGGTGCAGTTTAGTTTTAATGATTTCAAGTAACACTTCATAGTGGGATACTAAAAGTCCTGCTGTGTGTGGTTATGTGTATGGTAATAAAATCTTGGAGATATGAATTTTACTATAAGTCTTGGTGTTTAAATTTTCATTAAGAATAAATTGTTCTTCGGGTTTGTATATCAGCAAAGTGAAATTACACAGATCTGACTTTTTGATCATTATTATTTACTTCAACTTCACAATACAATTTCTTTCTAAAAAGAACATGAGGAATTTTATATGCTGGGTAATAATTCAAACTTTGGTGCCATTTTTTCTTTTCTTTTCTTTTTTTTTTTTTTTGTCTGTTTGAGACAGTGTCTCATTATGCAGTTCAGGCTGGCCATGAGCTCACTTTTGTACCTCAGGCTGGTTTCGAACTTGCACTGATCCTCCTGCTTCAGCTTCCCAAGAGCTGGGATTACAGGTGTGTACCACCACACCCGACCCTTGGTGCCATATTTTTAAAATGAATTCAATATGTAACTTTTTGCCTCAGTTTCCCAAGGATATACAAAAGAGAGAGGTATTTCCTGGAGAGAGAATTAGCATCTATAAGGAAAGTTTAGGTCTCTTAATACAATAATCCTTCTCCCAGATGGAGAATGATAAGCCTCCTGAGCTAAGGAGCAAAGACTAGAAATTTCAAATATTGTGGAGGCTATTGAAGAATAAAAAGCACCAGAGGGTTGTAATTATCTTCAGAAAGACATACGTCATCAGACGTGGTGATGAAGGA
The DNA here is from genome assembly GCA_004027025.1 of Myocastor coypus. NCBI lineage: Eukaryota > Metazoa > Chordata > Mammalia > Rodentia > Myocastoridae > Myocastor > Myocastor coypus. The sequence goes on along the minus strand of PVJA010018566.1, from coordinate 28,496 downwards.
CATTAAGAGGAACGTGGATGAAGTCTTGGTGGCTTCAGGCTCTATGCCATCAGCAAGGCTGCAAGACTCAGATAGTTAAAACTCTAAGCTAGAGATAATCCTAGAGACTGTACAAAATGAGGGTAGCTCCATCAAAACCTGAAATGTGGGGTGTCTAGTAATCCCCACATGTCTTTTTATGACTTCCATTTTAATACCTCTCTTTCCTCTTCTACACACCATAATTGATGCTTAATTACTGACTCGGATACTTAATTACTAACTGAGTACTAGCCTCCCTCACAGATTTCAATAGCCACACACTTGAGGAAGACATGTTGAAATCCTCTCCATCACCTGTTCCCTCCTTGAAAGCAGAACATGTCATATGTGATTAGATTATCTGTGTAACTTCAGCTTAGATAGAACTCCTCCCCCTTTTCTCCACTTATGCTCTGGTAACTCTTGATGATAAAGTAGATTGGCTTAAAAAAAAAAGAAAAAAAATATATATATATATATATATATATATATATATATATATGCACAATCCCCTTTGTGCACAACATGTCTAACTTCCATGAAGTATTGGGCAAGTGTTCTGTCAGATAACAAAGAACTGAGGCTAAAAGATCTTTCTGAAGAGAACTCAGAAAATTCTGTTCTGGGTTTTGATGCCAGTTCTGATGTTGATTTCCTACATGGTAGCCACATATCCTTCATGTACAACCAAGTTGTGATCCATTAGAGAGTTTCATGTTTGGGTGGATCCATGTGGTTCTGGAAGTGTCTCATTTGCCTTCACCCCCAATAGCACCAATCATTATTAGCCACAACAAATTAGAAGTTCTCATACAGTAAGTCTTTTGTGCATGAAAAGTTTTCTTTGAAATAAATAGCATATGATGATGGTCAGTTTTAGAAGCTGGAAACTCATGGCCAATTCAAGAAGTAAAGAATAGCCAGATGTGGTGACTCACAACTATAACCTAGCATGGGGGACAAGGGAGGGTGAGGCCAGAAAATTACAAATTTGAGCCTAGCCTGGACAATTACAGACTTAGCCAGACTCTATCTCAAAATGAAAAATAGAGAAAAGATGGCTGATATAGCTGAGGCAAAGGCTCTGAGTTCAATCTTGAGTGCTGGGGGTGGAAGGAAAAGAAAGAAAGAGATAGAAGTAAATACTGCTGCTCAGTACATGTGGGTGTGAAAGTGGACTGCTGCATGCCTACGAAGAGATCCGAAAACACTGGTTGGATCTTTCACATAGGTAGAAATGTGCTGGGAAAGAGACTCGAACATGCTGTTACATGCTATGGGTGATTCAGGAGGATTCCTTTATAGGATCAGAATATGAATTTGAGTTAGTAGTAGTACAGTTTTTTTAAACATTCAGCCTTGATATAAACCACTAAATATTGCAGTTTTCAGGCCAATTATTGTACAGTGCCACTGTCTGTAAGCATCAAGGAACTTCCTTAAATCTGTTCTTTAATACAAATGAATCATTAGCCCTTCTCAAGACTTTAGACTTGAGACCAATCATGGTTAACTAATGCTTGATCTCTCCCATGATTCGAAATATAAATGCTTCTTTCTTTCAACAGGCAAAAGAAAAAAATTCTAATCAATATGTTCCTGATTGGAAATAGTTTCTCAGTCAATTGAGAAATTGAAATGATGGATAATCATAGTGTACAACTAAGATTGCATTTAACATTGGTATTTTTAGAAGAGGATTTCATCTTAAATATGGAAATAATTATCATATCATAGAGAAGGCAGTCTAAAGATTTTTCTTGTAGCTGCACCTGAGGCTTGGGAGTGTACTAAGAGGCTGATATTAGGAAAATTTCTCTAACTAAGGAAATGTATTCTGCCCAAGAAATAATAAAGAGTCTAGAGGAATCAGGCTGGCTAATTACAGAGTTCAGCTGGTTACATAGAATCTGAACTTATCATTTCAACCTTACCTGTGACTTCCACTTAAAGCTACAAAGTCAGAGGTCAGGGTACAGCCCAGTGTGTGAAGCAGTACTGTATTTGTCCACTTCATTTCCCATTTAGATTTTCATCTTGTGTAGAGGAAACTGTATGAGCTTGGTTCCTTTGCTGCACTCAGTTTTTTTCACCTGTCAAACAAAGAAATTAAATTATATCAGTGTTTCTCAAACTCTAACTTGCATTTGAACCATCTGAAATCTTGTTACAATGTGGGCCTGAACTGAGGAGACTACAGATTCAAGGCTAGAGAATCAGCATTTCTGCTGGGCTCTAAAATATGGTCAGCGGTGATGGCCTAAGGACTACCTTTTGGGAAAAGGCAACTGACACATTTCCTTTGATCTCTATAGGAGCCTTTTTTTTTTTCTTTTTCTTAATTACTTTTAATAAGAAATAGAAATGAGACAGTTTCAAAACATGCTAGTAGAACAGCCACAATGATTAATATAATGCATGTTGTTGTCTCCATAGTAGTTGTTCAGAGTACAAGATGCAGACATGATAACTTTTCTAAACACTATTGACACAAATATTTCTTCTCATTGAGCTAAGAGAAAGTAGTTGTATGCATAGCCCAATATTCCATAATAGTAGTGGGTTACCAGCAGAACTGGCAATCTCAGAAGCTGTTGACTTGAGCCTTTTACAGCTCAGCATACTAATCTGCCTTTACTTTTTATGCTCTGTGGTTAAACTTTTCTGCTGGGTGGTTAAATCCCAAGTTAAAGCAAGACCTATAAAACAAAACATGTAATTTTTGTATCTGACAAGGTCAGTCAAATCTCCTCAGGATTTACCTTGAACCCATGTACAGCGTTTTGTAGAACTTTTGTCAGTGTCAGCCATCTGGATGAGTGATGACCATTGCTTGACCAGTTTGCTCTCTGTGTAAGTCTGAGAGAATGTTTTCTCTCTAGGTGACTCTCCTTAAGCACGCTATACATTGTCACTCCTTTTCCATGTGGCCCCATAATCTCCTTGAACAGAAAATTTCGGACACAAATGAGCAAAGAAGTGGTAGATCTGAATGAGAATGTGGAACAACTGGACTTAGTGCACATATTTACAGTGTTCTACCCAACCACTTCTGAATCCACATTTTTTTCAGCTGCACATGGGACATTTTCTAAATAGACCACATACTAGTCCATAGGTTATGCTTATATATATGCAAGAAAACAGAAATTATCCCATGCATATTACCTGACCACGGTACAATGAAACTGGAGACTTCTTTACATACCCAAAGAGTCCTGTTTTCATCACACATAGCTTGGATTGTTCATGGGGATTAGATCACTTCCTATTCCCAACTTCTTTCATCGCTTTGCAAAAGGCCCAGTCTAGGTTTTGCTTTAGCTATGTACAGTGTCTCTTTGGAACGCCTACCCAGTTCTGGGCATAATTAACCTTTAATAATATACAAGCTTGGGAAATAATAAATTCACCTCATTTGCAGACTACAGACCCAGGTATTTATACAGTGACCTCAATCTGTAGCCATGTTCCTTGTGATACCTTCTAACAGCCTTCGAATACTCACTTAATACCCCATTAAATGACTAATATTCACTGTATTTCCTTTTCTTTTCCTTTTTTCTTTTTTCAGGACCAAGGTTCAAACTCATGACCTTGCACTTGCCAGGCAGGCACTTGTGCCACCGAGCTATCTCATTTCCTTTCCTTTTCTTGACTGTACTTTGACACCTGCAAATAAAGCAGCTCTTACAGAGTTCAAGTGAGAGACTGTGGTAGACACAGCCAGAGGGAGAGCTGAGAGTTGCGGCCCTGGTATTTGCTGGTGGTGTTAAGATAATTACCTTCAAGCCAGGCGTGGTGGCGTATGCCTGTAATCCCAGCACTTGGGAGGCTGAGGCAGAAGGATTGGTGCGAGTTCGAGACCAGCCTGGGCTACAAAAGTGAGCTCAAGGCCAGCCTGAACTGCACAGTGAGACCCTGTGCAGACAAAAAAAAAAAGATAATTACCTTCATCACGAACACAACGGTGGCACTCTATGCCTTATTAAAACAATGACTTTATGTTTGTTCATCTGCTATAAAATACTCAGTTGTAGTTTACAAACACACAAGAAGCAGCTCTGGGCCACAAACCTGGCTCCCTCCTAGGGCCATGTGGCCACCTTGGGAAAGTGAAGACTATAAAGCCACTGTCATCCCATCAGGGAATAGTTTTTGTCACACAGTGAATCCAAATCAATGATTTTCCGAAGTTACTTCTAGAGAGCCAGCAGGTCCGTCTCTTTTCAGACCAGATTCACTTATTTATATATAGAACACATGTATTTCCTGCTCTTTGTGTTTAAACTTTATTTAACAGTCACGATAGTCCCAAGTACTAGCAAACCTTGTAATTTATAAAATAATGATAAATTATAGGTATAAAAATAAAAATATTTTAACATATGTATTTCATGTAGGCACTGTGGAAAACACAAAATTGTGTGGCACCAATTCTGCCTAAGAAAATATGCAGTCTTAGGGTAAAGAAAAAGATATATTTAGGGGCCGGCGGGATGGCTCAGTGGTCTAGAGCGCCAGCTTGGGGAAGCTTGGGTGACTTCGGGGACCGCGGTTCGATCCCCGGCACCACATGCTGCGCCAGCCCTGCCCTTGGGGCAGGCTGAGCCGGCCATAAGAATGAGTGAATAAACAAGCGAAGGTTCTGAAACAAGAATAAAAAAAAATAATAAATTAAAAATAAATAAATAAATAAAATTTTAAAAAAAGAAAAAGATATATTTAAATTAATGCAATGTAATAAAGAAAGCGGAGCCGGGCGTGGTGGCTCACGCCTGTAATCCCAGCACTCGGGAGGCTGAGGCAAGAGGATTGGTGCGAGTTCGAGACCAGCCTGGGCTACAAAAGTGAGCTCAAGGCCAGCCTCAACTGCATAGCGAGACCCTGTCTCAAAAAGACAAAAAAAAAAAAAAAAAAAAAGCCGATTACATACTATGAGGGTGAGTGGCAAAGAAGAAAATCGACATAAACATAGTACTGCTTCAGTTCCTACATCTTGTTTAATTCCTACCTTAATTTTAATCTTCATGAACTTATTTTTTTCAATATGAAGCTAATGTTATTGTTTTTCTGATTATAAAAGTAATACATGGAAAAGCAGAGTTTATTATGGAGGTTAAGGAACACAGAGGTAATAACTCTTACCTTTTGGAAGGAACTGTATATGTGGAACCTTAATTATTATTATTTACTTTTTTATACCCTTCAAATTTTATACCTTGTGCATTATCTATATTATACCCTATAGTTATAAAGTAAAAAGTGGAATTATACTCATTATACTCCCATTCATTGAGCATTTTTATGCTTCCTGATTCTATCAGAATCAGGTTCCAGGTATATATAAAAACATTTTTAACAAAAACGAGATCATGATATATACAATGTTTCCCAAAACATTTTTCATGTCAAAGTCTAGGATATAATTTTTAAAATTTTTAATGTATTTACCATAGGGTCTGCAGGTCCTACAGGATCTCACTATGTAGATTCTACATGCAGTGATTCTCCTCTTTCCAGCCTCCCAACCACTGGGATTACAGGTGCGCCACCAGGCTCAGTCTCAGTCTACCATGCCCAGTCTCAGTTGCTATCTCAGTGTGCCCTGAGGATGGAGCTAGAACATAATTTTTAATGTCTATATTGTATTCTATTTTCTGTATGTTTTTAGTTGACTTAATACCCATAGACGAGTATTTTCAAGAGTTCTGTGATGCACTCCTTGATACATGCATATCTATGTAGTTGTCTTCTTTTTCTAGTCTATGAGAAATTCAACTGCTGAGCAGAGATATGAGGTAAAGCCAAGATTTAATCGAAGCACAGTGTGAATGAAGGGATAAGCCCCCACCTGGGGAGAGAAGGGCACTTGTCCCTCTGTGGGAACAAAGCAGAGTTGTGCCTTCTTCCCCAAGGCTACAGTGGGTGCCAGTTGTCATCTCTGCCACTGGTGGAGATCCTCACACCTTCAGGAAGGAAAATGGAAGGGGAGTGAAGTCTCCACAATGAACTATGCAAGAACAGTCTTGATTAGATTTTGGTTTTGTTTCTCTGATTTGCAAAGGGAAATCCCTTGCTTGGTATTTGTAGCAGCTTCAGAGTTATGTCTGGTAATGGACTCGTAACTAGTAACAGCTAATGTAGTTAATATGAATTTTAATGGTAAGTCGGTAGAATCTGAAAGAGATCAGAACAGCTCTTTAGATTTCTAAGGCTGGATGACAGCTTGCACCTATGAGGAGAGAGAAGTGAAAAGTAGGAGACTTGTAAGACGTGATGGCCAAGTTAAGCAATTTTTTCTCTTCCTCTTTTTTTTTCCACTCTGTAACCTTATTGCCAGGTTAGTTCCTGACCACATTCACTGTCTGGAGATTTTTGAATGTGGTAACAGGGATGTAGGTTACCAAGGTATACAACATGTTTGGTGAATCTTTATCCTCTTTCTGTTTCCTGGACAACCGTGCCCTGATACCATATGGTACATTCCTTATTCCTTTGGCCCAGATGGCTTTGTTGAGCCTGGTGTAAATGCACACATCTGGAGTCCTCATCTCCTTCATGGCAAACTGCTGGGTCTCCTTAAGTGCCTGAGGGGCGCGCTTCTTGAAGCCCACTCTGTGGATGCGCTTGTGAACGTTGATTGTATATTCTTAGGTCACCACCTCATTGATGGCAGAGTGGCCCTTCTTCTCGCCACCCTTCTTTGTGGGAGCCATTCCTCTGAGCCCAAGTTGGAAAGGAAGAGTGCAGGGGATTTCTTCCTCTCTTTTTTTAGCATGAGGATACTTAGAATGAATGAGGTTAAATTACTCAAGATCAGGTGGAAACCTGAAAAGGCTGTACAATGTAAACCTACACTGTGGTTGAATGTTTTTTTGCATTACACCAGGCAAGTTCAATTTATCATCCTGCTGAATTACTGAAGACAATCATCAGATCCCAGAGATGTCATTATTACACTTTGCTAATCTAGTTGGCAGTTACCTTTGGGGTAGTCTTTGATTGTGTTTCCCTTTAATTATGCTTACATATGAAATAAGGGGAAGAACGCTGCTTTCCCAGGAGCACAATATTGAGATGAATGCCGAGGTCCTTACATTTGAATGGAACCGGAAGCCTCTTCCTTGCGGTTTACATTTGCAATGTTTTTTTCCGGCTAGGATTTTTGCTTTACTAAATGCTGCAGTAATTGGAATGCCTCCTGCGGCTGAGCTGCTGCAGAACTTGAAGGGGATCTGGGTAGCTCATTAGATGTCTAAGCTTAGATGCCACCCTGCACTTAACGGAGCAGAGTTCCTAGGGAGGGCTGAGCTGACACTCAGCAGCCACCTCAGAGCTTCCAGCATCCTGCACCTGTCAGTGCTAAACCCAAGAAGACCCATTCTAGGTGAGAGAGTATTAAATTAACTAATGAGATAAAGCCTGGGCAATTCCTGCAATCTACTTGGAGATATGTTGTAAAAACGAATAAGAAAAAGTTTGTGGAAAGAGAGTGCTTTAAAGGTTTTTTGGACAGTAGAAACTTCTGAGGAAATGAGAAGACAATTTGGAGCTGTGGCCTCTGATACTTTTTGGAATCAATGGCGAAGTGTGAGTCATTTCTTCCTAGGACAAAACAGTGAGTGGTGAGGGAGCTGCTAAGTTTTCACAAACTCATGTGCAAGAACCTTTTAAGCTCTAACAAACACCCTTCTCTTCTCACACCTTCAGAAGATGTGTTTCATTGGAACATGTTTGTTTCTACTTCACATACAAGTGAAGCTCTCATGAAATCTATGATTGACATAAAACATGTTCCATTCAGTTTTATTCAGAGACAGTCTTCATTTATAGAATTTCTCTTATCTGTTATTCAATAGATACTTAGAAAGAGCCCACTTTATGCCAGATTGCCAGATTGGTTTTATGGGGAAACAGAGCAGAAAACTGGAATGGTGTGGGCTGTTAACCACCTCAGAAGCTCACTCTGTTCAGTGGCATTGGCCCCATAAAAGTTCAAGCTGACACTTGGCCAAGCATTGGCCAATGCCGGGGAAATAGCTCAGTAGAATAAGTGCTTGCCTGGCAAGCACAGGGTCCTCAGTTCAATCTCTGGTATGGGGAAAAAAAAAATTGGTCAGTTATGGTGGTAGCAGCCTGAGGCCTGTGTCATGGGACCTGAGCTATTTCAGCTCCTCGTGGCTTCTGCCTTATTCCTTGTGTTTCTTCTCTGATGCACAAGAAGCAAGCACTGAGTGATTTGGGCCTGGAGTGGGGCAGACAGGCAGGCAAGAGGCCTTGTATAGGCACCGAAGAACTAGAGCTTGGCTATCTTTTACAACTGTCTGTGCTGGGCTGGGGAGATAGCTCAGCCATAGGCCTAAGGGCCTGCCTAGCACTGTTTCAAGTACTGCTTTTCAAAACAAATTTCTTTTGAAGTGCTGGCAAGGGCCTACAGGAGGCAAGGGCACCACCACTGAGCCACACGCCCAGCACCCTTCATTATGGAGCTCTGCTACGCGGGTGGAAGGTCTGCAGTGCAGCCAGCAAGTTAGAAACGGAAGGAGCAGTGGCTCCTGTCCCACATTTCTCCTGGCAAAATTTTTTTCTTGCTTGGGGAGGGGGGGATCAATTAGCCTTTGTTCTGTTAAAGCTCTGGAGTTTAAAGTTCTGTTCTGACTGGAGATGTCACCCACATCAAGCTGGTTGATCTGTAGTAGTTAAAGTCCACTGGTTTTAAATATTAATTCCACGCAAAATATATTCACAGAAGGGGCAAAAATAGTTTCACCAAATATTTGGACCCTAAATATCAGCCAGGCTGACACATAAAAGTCACCCCAAAAGTGCCCAGCCCCTGGACACACTTGTTAGAGTGGAAAGAATGCAGTAGCAGGCTTTAGCCACAACAATGTTGGACCCATCTACTCACGCCTTGATTTACCCCAAGGCAGGGTCTAAGGCTATAGCTTTGTTTAAGGAATGAAGGAGTGAATGTGTGGACTTCTCCTAAATAAGACCGTATTATTCCATTCCTGTCCCTGACTGCATGTGCCCTGTCATTAAAATTCTTGACATGAGACCATTATGCAGAAGATCAGATGAGAGTTTAAAAATCCCACAATTAAAAAAGAAAGAAAGAAAAAAAAATAAGTAAAAGAAAAAATTTGTCCTCCTTCTGCACCCTAGGAAGGATACAGTACTATATGGCATATTTTTATGTAATGGAGAGTCCATGCCTGGGAACTGTTTGTCCTACTGTGTTCTCCCCAGAACAGTGGACAGGTGTGGCCAAGGTAAGCATTTTACTTTGGAAAGTGGCACATTGGAGATGTTTGTGACGCAGCTACTCGTTCATTAGCAAGTGTCATTCAAGGTCAGAACTCACTCTGCATGGCTGAGGTAGGAGGACTGCAAGTTCTAGCCAAGCATGGCAGCTTAGCAACTTAGTGAAACCCTTTTCTCAAAAGTAAAAATAAAAAAGGCCTCAGGTGGGTAGCTCAGTGTGAAAGCCTTGGGTTGAGATCCCAGGAGAGAAAGAGGGAGGGAGGGAAGGGAGGGGCAGCAGCAAACAGAGAGAAACAGGCTAGTAGACACACACACACACACACACACACA
>PVJA010018566.1:0-18775 GCA_004027025.1 Myocastor coypus | reverse complement strand
TTGCTCAGACTATTATGTCATTAAAATTCAGTTGATAAAATTTTTTTTTTCTTTTTTCTGAACAGCCTCAGCAGCCCATTACTGGAGCTTCTCCAGGCAGGCAGGATCCCCAGCTCCCCCAGTGATGTAACACAAAGCAAATAAACCCAAGAGTGCAAACAGGGGGTGTGCAGATCCCACAGGTCACTCAGAAGCTATGTAAATAACCTTTGTTTTAAAAAAACAAAATCTGCTTTGTCACTCTGATTCCCAGAAGCTGAAAAGAAGCATAGAATTGTGAGAATATTCAGACAATCTTTCCAAAAGTGTATACATGATCATATCACGCTTATTACGGAGGTGGGTAGGGCGGTATCAGGATATATATTTACATTCCAGTCAGTGCCAAAGCCAGGACTAATCCTGCTGACATTCCTTGAGTTTGCTCTGTGAACAAATTAATATGTTCTATTATTTTGTTCTGTTTTTTAGACATATATTATTTTTACTCTTAAAAAATATGTTAAAAGTTGGGCATGGCAGAACATGTCTGCAGTCCCAGTTACTTGGGAGGCTACAGCAGGAGATCACAAATTCTATGCCAGCCCAGGCAACTAAGGACACCTTGCCTCTTGTACCAAATGCATTAAAAAAGAGACCATGCCTCAGAAATCAAAAATAGCAAGGGCTAGAGGGGTAGCTCTGCAGTCAAGCACTGGCCTGGTTTATGCAAGGCTTTAGGTTCAATTTTAAGCATTGCAAAAAAAAAAAAAAAATTCAAACACATACATTTGGGGCTGGGGAGATAGCTCCGTGGCACAAGTGCCTGCCTGGCAAGCGCAAGGTTATGAGTTCAAACCCTGGTTCCACAAACAAACAAACAAACAAAAAACACATTTGCTAAATATTTTTTCTAAATGTACAAAAGAAATAAAATGCATCTGGTGTTTTAAAAATTTATTTATTTATTTTTGTATTTTAGGGAAGGGTCTATAGGGTGTTTAGGGTCTTACTACTAGATCAGTTGACCTCGCAGTGATCTGTCTGTTTACAGCCTCCCAAAGAGCTGGGATTATAGGTGCCCAGGCCTACATGGGCAGGCCCAGGGATTGAACCCCCAGCCTCTGATCCTACCTGGAAAATACTGGCTCATTCAACATGAAGACTTACATTATTTAGAATTGAGAATAAAAAATGAAAAAGATGTTTCTGTCTCAAGGAATTCCCTGGGTTTACAGTGCTTCCTTTCTCTTCCTCCTCCTCCTGTCTTTTCTTTTTTCAACAGTTAGAACTGCACCCCTAAAAGAGGCGACTCCGGAGCAGTGCCAGCCATACTTAAATTTTCATAGCTTGCTTCTGTCTAAAAGCCTAGAGCAATTTGAAGCAAAAGCACAAACATGAAAGCGAATGGTGGCTGACACAACAACTGGAATAAAGCCGACAAAAACTCACAAAGCCCTGGATTATAGCATTGCCTTGTAGCATGCCAGAGGTAGGTAGGAAGGGACCAGGGTAACCATCTTTTTTTATTTAAAAAAAAATTTTTTTTTGGTAATGATGATTGAGTTCAGTTCCTTGTACTTGCCAGGCATGTGCTCATGCCACTGAACTATATCCTCAGCCCTCTCCTTTTCTAAAAATTAAAACAACAACAAAAAATTTTAGGGTAATCATCCTTGTCATTGTCTCTTTGTTCATGATTCTCTCAGGAAAAAAAAAAAAAAACTTATTTACAAAATCCAATGAGTCAAAATTAAATTGGATTTTTAGGACATCCATTACCCTGGTCCATTTCCGAATTCCAAGATAACCTGTTACTATAGTTTTCTTTGACTCTAGTATGGGCTAGAACTGGAAATGTAGTTTATGAAACCAAAAAGAGAGAGTAAAGACAATGTTTTTGAAGTATGTAAGCCAAATTATGGTACTAGTCCCTAGGCATTTCCTAGCTTCTTAGTCCTTCTCAGTCTCATAAAGTAAGAGATATTATGTGCATTTCATGAGAGGTTGATCTGTTTAGTAACACCAGTGGGATTTGAATATAAGTCTTTTCATTCTTTATTTTTCTACTTCATACTGCATTATTCTATGGCTGTCTAGCTCATGTGAATTTAAAACAATGTATCTAAGAACATGCCATGAATGCCAATGTCTGCTTCTCCAGTTGGACATTAAAATTATAATTTTAGAGCCTGAGGAGGGCTAAGTTTCACAGGAACAATACATGGAATTGCTGCGCATCAGGAGTTTGTTCTCATTGACTAGAATGGTTTTTTTTTTTTTTTTTTGTCTTTTTGAGACAGAGTCTCACTGTACAGTGCAGGCTGGCCTTGAGCTCAGTTTTGTAGCCCAGGCTGGTCTCGAACTCTCACCAATCCTCCTGCCTCAGCCTTCTGAGTGCGCCACCACGCCTGGCTCTCATTGACTAGAATATAACTGAAGTCTCTTCAGTATACTATGAGTCAGTTGCTAGCTGCATCCTTGTCTTGGAATACTTCATCTGGATTTTCAGGAAGATGAAGCTATTCAGTGAAAGTACAAGGAAAAAGATGAAAAGAGAGTAAAAAGGAACAAGATTACTGTAGGCACCATATATGGTACGAGACCATGGTCATGTAGAAAGGAATTCATGACATGATCTGATAAAATTATTCAGCATATAATTATTAAATAAATTCAAAAGCATAAATTTGTACTGAAATTTATGAATAGTGTTTTTTTTAAGCATGTGCAGATGGGAGATATGGGGAGTTGGAGCAGGTAATAATTTTTGTCTGTTATGTGTTCTTCTTGTAAAGTCTTTGAGAAAGAAATGTAATTTGCCCAGTTATTCAGGATGGGATTAAGGGGACTAGGTCTTTTCAGTTTCATTTTTTACTTTGGGGAAACTATGGAAAGGAGGATGAAGGAAGAGATAAAGAGAGTAAGGTTGACCACAGGAAAGCTGAATTTAAGCATATGCTCTTCTGACCACCCCACACAAAGGTTCTTGCCACTCTAGTGCAGTCAGCAGGGCCAGGGAGTTTTTTTTCTTTTTTTTAAATCAAGGCTCCTAGTGAATTTGGCCAAAAGATGATCGTTAGCTGTTGGCAGTGGTTCAGTGTAGGCAAGAGTTCAATTAGCACAACTGTTTTGGCTCTTAAGCAACATGACTACTAGAACATATGCATGGCATATAAGGTAATGGATCTGTCACTCGGTAGTAGCTGGAGGTCCTAAGCAATTACTTCACTTCTCAAAGTTGCAGTTTCTTTATCTGTAAAATGGATCTGACAGTAGCTACCTCATAGTTTTTTCTAATGATTAATTAAGACAAATGCTGGGTGCTGGATCTGGCACTATGGGTGAAAGCATGAGACGACAGGTTTCATTGCTGTTGCCGTTGGTCCTATGCCAAGTGTCTGCATCACTTCTGTTATCAGAGTTTATTAGGGTTATGGTCATGATTGAATCTATTTTCTTTTCTTTTTAAAAATGTATTTGGTACAGGGTCTACAGGGTCTCACTATATAGATCAGACTTGTAGTGATTCTTCTGTTTTCAGCCTCCCAAATGCTTGGACCACAGGTGCATGCCACCACACCCAGTCTCAATTGCTGTCTCAGCATGCCCGGGTGTGGGGCCGACATGGCATGCCAGATGAATCTATTTTTAATTCCTAAAAAAAAAAGCGCTTTTTAATTTTTGATGTCCATAAGGTTGACCCAGGTTCATCTTTTCATTTTAGCCCTTCTTTTACTGTAAAGGAGCCAAGTTCTTGCATTCTTTCATTCCATACACTATCTTTGATCTCTGGGATCCCTAATCTCATAAATAATAAGAATACAGTTTTTTAAAAGCCTAGGACCTAGAGTCAGACTGCCTGAGTCCAATTTCTGCCTCCAGCAACTACTGGCTATGCAGGTTGCTTCTTTTTCCATGAAGTAGAGACAATAATACTGCTCACACTTAGACTTACTGTGGGGTGAAATAGATTTTAATACTTGCGGATCTTTAGTCCTTGGAAGCATGTTTTCCATAGAATATGTTCTCAGTAAATGTGAACTGTTTTATTCTCAGGAAATCTGCCTGTAGTAAGTCACTGTATTATACTGTTTACTTGACTGTGTTTATAACTGTTTTCCAGATGCTTTGAGAGATGGAGCCAAGATGCCCTGAAGGCCTTAGTGCTTCCTGATCTCTCTGTGGGAGCACTTTACCCAAATGTCATTTCCCAGACCCCTCCCATATAAATGTCATTGTTCCCTTTCCTTCTCATGGTCACTTTCCGTACCTTCTCTTACCTTACTCTTTTCTCCTGTGTTAATCTCCACATGACATATTATATATTCCTGTGTTCAGCCTTGGCCTTTCCCAGATGACATATAAACATTAAGCATGGCTTTCCTTTTTTTTTTTTCTTTCTTTCTTTTTATTTTAATATTATGGCCAGCTCAGCCTGCCCTGGCAGTGGGGCTAGTGCAGCAAGTGGTTTCAGGGATCCACTGCAGTCCCTGAAGTTGCCTAAGGTTGCCTGAGCAGGTGCTTTAGACTACTGAGCCATCTTGCCAGCCCAGGCATGGCTTTGATTTGTTCGCTCCATTTGAGGTCTTAGCGCCAATTGTGTCCCAGAAAGCTCCTCGATGAGTAGTTCCTGAGTGAATAACTGACTCTAAAATTTGTCTTTAGTTCTCATTAGTTCATTTTCTGCTGTACTTATAAAATATTTATCTCTTCAAGCAATTGCTTTGATCTCCCACACACACACAAAAAGGTAATTGGTCTGGGAAAATTTAAAGAAATCTTTTGAGGTTTTCCCCTTCAACGTATGAAAACAAAGTTAAAGCCTCCAAAAATGTGTTATGATATTTGTGTGAGAGGCCTTTGCAAATGTAAACCAAAAAAATCAATCCTTAAGGGGATAAAGAAAAAAAATCATGGCATGCTGTGAAAAAAGTTAGTTTAAATAATCAATCCATTTATGTATGTATGTATGTATGTATGTATGTATGTATGTATTTATTTATTTATTTATTTTGCAGTACTGGAGATCAAACTCTGGACCTTGTGCTTGCAAGATAGGTGCTTAAGCCACAGAGTCATCTCCCTGGCCCCAAATAATTAATTTAATGTAGAAGCAACTTTACTTTTCAAAGAAACATGTAATTTTCCTCTCTGTCTAACATTAGAAGGGTGGATGATTAGATAGGAATGTGTTTTGGTTTATGTGTAACTAGAGCTTCCAAGGCATTATCTGCAATAAAGTACAATAAGAACCTAATCTTTTCTTTGGATTCCCCAATATTCTTTCCATGAAAAACACAATAAAACCTGAAAAGCACTCGAAAGCAAGTCAATATTTGATTCCAGTAGATGGCACTGCAAAGCAATCATTAATGATCCAGTAACATTTTTTTGATCACTATAATATTTATTCTACAGTAAGATATTTAAAGTGGCATGCAGTGAAAACAGGCTGAGGATTTTGCAACTACTATAAAACTGGACTTCTATGGTGCCTTAAAACTAAAATCTCTCCTATATTTTAGTTGGGGAGTTACTAAGATGGTGGGTTCATATGAAACAGGTTGACCACTGTGCTTAGAACAGGAAAATCACTTTTTAATATAGGATTTTTTGTTGCAATTTGATGTGTATTTTATGAGCCCATGAGGCTCATACTTTTACACTGTGCAAAATTTAACACCATTTGGGCCAGTACCACAGACAGAAGAAATGTTGTTCTAGGGTCACTAGCTACATGACTGACCTATAGTTGTGTGTGTGTGTGTGTGTGTGTGTGTGTGTGTGTAATTTTGTCAGTAGATACTGTTAGTCATAAAGAGTTGGATTAGACAATGCAAATGACTCTAGATAATACCAGCTGCATGAGAAAAATAGGGTACTATAGCAGAAATTCTAGGAACAGTAAGAGTGTATCAGAACTCAGATTCAAAGTTAAATAGGAAAAGGCTTATTTTTTTCAGGGAATAATCAACTGAGTCCAATGCTGGGTGATTTGACAGAGAGAGGTGTCAAAGAGGAGAAACTAATAGAAGATAGCAAAAGCATCAAGAGAGAACTAGACAAAACTTTTTCTGTCCCTTATAGTATATCTAGGCCCCTAGGATTAGGGTGATTCCAATTTAAGCAGTGGACTGATCTGGCTGTCACCCACCCTTAATCCTAGCATTGCAGTATAAATTCATCATCTAGATTTGGCCATCTCCAAAAAACCCCTACAGTGGCACAAAGATTTGGCAGGGCATCTAGACACAAACCATGACAAGATTGAATCCAGGGCCTTTGCAGTAATCTAAATCCCCAGTCTTTTCTAATTTTATATTTTGAGACAAGGTCTTATCAAATTACTTAAATTTTCCAGGCTGGGCTCAAATTCATGATCCTCTTGCTTCAGCCTCCCAGAGTGCTGGAATTTCAAGAGTGTGCTACCAGAGGGTTGGCTACAAAACTATAAGATACACAGTACTATACGTAAGGTTAAGAGTGAGATATGTGTCACTGGATAGCCAGATTTATAAGCCAGTAGCCATAGGAGTTGGTGACAATTTTTTTGTCAGAACATTCGCTCCTCTTTTGTGGAGCAAGAAGTCATTACTTAGAATTGGTTCACCTCCAAGCAAACCACCTCAGCTCTTTCTATAAATGTTCTAGTATAGTTCAGACATAATATATTTTTATGTGCTCTGTATTTTACACTGTTGCTTTTTCCTGTTACTGTCAAGGAAGGTTGAAAAGTATTTCAAAGTATATGAGAAGTAAGAGTAATATAAATTTCTACAATTTCTAGAAATGTATGAAAGTGCTCTACAAGTTGAACATTTGTGGGCCTTCATATTTCACCATGGTATTCTCACTTGATCTTAGCCAAAAGGCCGAGAAGCGATCACCATGGTATTCTCATTAAGAACCTTTTAACCATAGCAAAGACTCATTTGTCACCAGGCTTTTCTTCTTTTATTTATTTATTTATTTATTTATTTTTTTGGTCTTTTTTGAGACAGGGTCTCACTGTGCAGTTCAGGCTGGCCTTGAGCTCACTTTTGTAGCCCCGGCTGGTCTTGAACTCGCACCAATTCTCCTGCCTCAGCCTCCTGAGTGCTGGGATTACAGGCGTGCGCCACCACGCCCGGCCAGGCTTTTCTTCTGAGTCTCATAGATCTTATCACATCAGCCTTGGACATTCAGACACAAGCTAAAACCCATGTAATACATGCAGAAACACACTAGTAGTCTAAACAAGGGATAAATATGACCTTAACAATACCTTCTCTACAGGCAGAAGGGCAAAAAGGCACTAACATCTTTCCTCTATGGGCCTGGTTAGTTAATTTTGCTTTCTTCTTCTGAAACATCAAATTGACAGAGACGGTGCTAGAATATTCTAGAAAGTTTTTGTGGCTTCGGGGTGGAGGCGATTGCTAAGTATGCTTTATAGTGAAGATTTTGCAGAAAACTTAGTTCTATCCCTTCATTTTATCCAGTGGGAAAAAGAGTCAGAAGGGTTGCTGGACTTACAGGGGCCACATAGCAAGGACTGAAGCCAGTTGAGTCCTCAATTCATTACCCAAGTGCTTTAATTGAGAGTAAGGATAAGAGAACGAAGGCCAAAAAGAGATTTACTCCTAGTGACCTTAGGAAGTTGATGAAAAAATATTCTTATACAGCCTTGGAAAAACAAATTTTGGTTTACAACCTCCAATAAAAAGAAGATTGTTCAAATTCGTCAACTATCTAGTTCTGTGCTCTCTCTCTCCTTGTTTTCTGTGAAGTTACTATGTTTAATACCTCTTGAGAAAGTCTGCATATTATGAAGAATGATTTTTATAGTAGCTCAGCTTTTACAGGTAAAAGCTCTCTTTTTCTCAGTGGGAAGTGATAATTAAACATGAATTAAGCATGACAACATTAAATATTTTTTCTTAGTAAGGAGTCAAAGTAGCCTTACGTCTTTAGCATAAACAAAACTATACATACACTTTTTTCAACTTTTTTGCAAGTTTTCATGAATATTAGGAATGCACAGAATATGAAACTTTTCAACTGCTAACGTCCTAATTTGTTCTGTATCATCAAATGACACAGAATGTACATATTTTATAAACAATAATAAATCAGCTTTTTGTGTAATTCAGCCCTGATTTATCTATAAAAAAAAAAAAAATCCTAAGTTCCTTTGAAGGCATAACCCACGTCTGTAGCTGCGATAAAAAGTGAAAAAATCCATGCCTTCCCTACAGGTTAGTAATGTAGCAACATCCATAGTTAGTGACATGATCAAGGGCTTATTGGGGAGGGGACATTTTTAGTAAACAGTAACAACACGGAATCTTGGGTTAACATGGGACTTACAGGGCTTTCTTTGATTTGACGTGAAAAGTGCCAACTTTGCTTTGAACAAGTACTCCGTGTTTACCAGGGCTTTTGTCCTGGGAAGACTAACCTGTTGTTTTTCTCCACCAACTTTAATTGATTTCCGGTGAATCCCACATCCAGATACCTGCGTCTCTAAAGGGTCTGGGTCTGGAATAAAAAGGTGGGAGGCATTATAGTGGGATGAAGAGACCACTTTAATTGTCCCTGGGAATCCCCTAACCAATTTTCATTTTGCTCCGGGGCGTCCTTGGATAGAGGAGAATAGAGAGAGGTCAAGCAAAAAACCAAAAACAAACAAACAAAAACAACAAAAACAAACAAACAAACAAACAAACAAACAAACAAAAAAAAAGCCAAGGAATTCTTAAAAAGTCGCGTGCAAAAAGCAACCCAAAAGTGGAGGAGCTGAACTCTGAGAGGTTTCACAATAGGCTAAGATTCTTTATGGTAACAATGAGAACATCCGGTTCGTGATTTTATTTCCTAATCACTGTAAGTTAAAATACAAACGCCGCTCTCCCAGAGCCCTTCCTAGATCCAAGAGCAAAAGTTCAGAGGCACCAGAGTGCCAACCACGTAGTGCCCCGCTCTATACTGAGGCGACCAGGTAAGATGATGTGTACACAATGGTGGAGCTGCAGATCAGTGGGAGTTCTTATTTTGCATTTGTTTTTATTTTGATGCTATAACTGCCGGTGCATAATAATGCCTTAACACTATAAAGATTGGACACCGCAAAATGGCTGTTTGCAGAGCACATCGCATTATTGGAGGAGACGGAAAACTCGATCTCGCCCCAAACAGGGGCCGCCTGGAAGTCCTGAGGGGTGCATGCAGCCGGTCGCCCGAGGCCTGGGACGCACTGGGACCGAGCGGGAGCGGCGCAGCCGAGGAAGCGCAGACTGGCGATCCCGGGAGGTGGAGGAGGGGTCGATACTCCGGCAGTTCCTTCGCAGCGCTCTCTGGCTTCCGCGAGGCCGAAGGCGATGACCTCCGTCTCCGGGGCTAGTGCGCAGGCTAGGTCTCCCAAGCTGTTGAGTCCTGCAAGGATGGGACTGTGTCCCCCTCTCTTCTTGCTGGCCCACTGTGTGTTTGTCGCACGGGCAACAATAGGCGACGGGTGCTTGAGACCTGGGGCTAGAACCAGCAGCTTCTGGAGTCCACACTCTGGATTCTGGCCAGCGAAGCTGTCCACGAGGCTAACCAGAAATCGCTTCGGGGTCTGCAGGAGGCGGATCTCAGGCGCAGGTGGGAGGGCTAATATGCTGGGGCCGGATGCAGTTGGTTTGAGGAGTCTGCCGTTAGAGCTTCAGGGAACAGAGTTTAAGACCGGTTTGGTGACCCTACGAGTAGGATCCGAGTAGCTGCGGGGGTCGCAGATGTGGGTTGGGGTTTAAACTGTGAAGCGCAGGAAGTGGTCACTGTAGCTTGGCTTTTCTGGGTTTCAGGTAGCTCCCGTGCCTTGTGGAGGAAGGACAGGCCTGGGCGACGGACCTTCAAAGAGATTTCCTAGGCAGTGCGCCGTGGCCGCCACTGGCCGTCCTAGATCTCTGAGACCCGCCGATTGGCCGATCGTTTCGGTGGCGGCGTCCTCCTCAGTTAGCTGTGCGGCTGGAGCCGTCGCAGGCATGTCCCTTGGCGATTCTTCTAGGTCGGCTCAGGCTGGGCCGTCAACCTCGATCTCGAAGTCATCCTTTGACCCTGTCTTATCCATTGGCCGATCCCAGCCCCCACTTCTCCGTTGGGGGTTCCACTCGAGAGCAAGGCAGAGCAAGAGAGGGGTGGTAACTCGCTGGAGCCTCAGAAACGCCTGGGTCTCAGGGAAGGATGTGGTTATGACGAGAGGTGTTCCAGAGAAAGGAATACACACAGAATTAGGAAACTAGGGGCATTTTATCCCCGATTGCAATACAACAGAAACGCTAAAGCAAACGCATCCGTGCGGTATCCCCAGGACAAATAGTCCAGCTACACCAGCTGGTCCTTAGGAAAGACAAGGCCTTCGTAAGCTGCCTTGGCGTCGCAGCTTTTGTGCACGAGGACAGTTTGCTCTGGCGCTGCCCCGCCCTTGCGCCTAAGGCTCGGGGAAGTCTTCTGCGCTCTGCCCCCGACTCCTGGAGTAGAGTATCTTCCAGCCTCGTAGACGGCAGGCGAGCTCAGGGCTGCGCCGCCTCTGGTGCACTCGGTAATCGCCACATTTTCCTCCTGGTTCAGGGATTCTTTCCCTACCCGATCAGAACCAGTCCTGGCCAGGTGCTCCACAACACGCGTGGTGCTCCTTGTTACCAAAAGCTGACCGATCTCCCGGGCAGCCTCAACTTAATTTCCTGCCTTCCTGTACGAAATCTTTTCCGGACCCCCTGGGTCCTTCCCAGTGGGCTGGGAAACGCTCGAATCTCTGAGAACAGGCTCAATTTAAGAGCAGGGTGGGGCGGAGCGGGCGGGGCCGAGGTTCTTTGGGATTGAATTTCTCTCCAAGCCATTTGGAAGACTTTCGAGCAGATAAAGCGCAAATTTGTGCACTTGGTCCACAGAAGGATTGTAAGCCGAGAAAACAAACAGCTAACAAGAAAACAGGGACTTTGCCCAGCGGTCGCTGATGATGGGTGTGCGAAACGCTTGGGATGTGAACTTTCTGCTGATCGTGTATGGAGGGAGCTAAAGGAAGGGAGGGAGGGAAGCGAGTCGGAGGGGGCCGCGTGGCGTAGACCAGATCTGCCGACTTGGGGCTTTCTCTGCGCCCCGGAACTGGGGTGGGATGTAGCTAGTAGGACAGAGGAAAGAGTAGAGCAGGAACTGCGTACTAATTGGCTTAAGGCATTTTGCAACCGCTGGAAAAGGTCGTTGAAGGAGTTAGCTGTGTAGAAAAAAAAAAGAAAAAAAAAAATCTTAAAAAAAGTGCTGGGCATGCGCACAGAGAGGATGCCATATTGGAATGAGGCTGTAGTGGGAGCTGGAGGACCGGAGCGGGCGCGCGAGGGAGGCGGCGGGCGAGGAGTGAGGAGCGAGGATCGAGGGCGGGCAGGCGGGTGAGCGAGGCCGGCGCCCTCTCCGGACACGCCCGGGGTCGGAGACCACGCTAAGGCGGGACCAAGTTCATCAGGTAGGACAGGGCGCGGGTCGCGGTCCCTGCCTGTGGACAGACCTCCGGCCCACAGGTTGAGCGCGCGGGGCAGCGTCTTTTTTTTCCGGCTTAGAAAAAAAAAAAAAAAAAAAAAAAAAACCCGATCTACCTCTGGGGTGGAGGTGGGGGGTGGAGATGGAAGAGCCGAGGAACCCGAGAGAAGGGCTATGGAAGAAGGCGCCAGCACTTGAGCGAAATACCAAACTCCTCTCTACGCTCTGGGCTGTCATTTTTGCTGCCTCGGTCCCCTTCCCCCGAGTCTGTGGCCTCTGCAAAGCCCCGCGGTGCCGGAGTCCGTCTGGAGTTGCAAAGTGTCCTCCTCTCCCGGGTGCGGCCGGTCCCTCCCTCGTGTGTGTACTCGTTTTAGCCGTGCAGCCCCCTCCTGCGCACCGGCATCTCTGCGCTGAGATTTCCTTCTGGGGTGCCTTCGGAGTGGAGGTGGGGGGAAGAAGGCGGTGGGGAGGGGGTCTTGGCGACCTGTAAGAGGGTCGGAAATCTAGGAGACGTCTGCTGTCGCGCCCTTGAAAACATTTGCCTGTGCAGCTGAAATGAGATCGTCAGTAGTAGTTTCGGAGCGTGCTCCATCCAGCAAAGACGATCTTTTTGTTCTTTTTTAAAATCCCCCTCAAAGTAATATCCTGTCATTTGGGGCTTTCCTGTTGTCTCCTTGCCTTCGACTTCCTTTCTAGATGACTAACCTGCTCGGGCTTTAGACTTTATTTTTTATGTGTGCGCGCGCGCGAGCGAGTGTTTCTGAAATCCCCCCAAAAGCAACTGTAGGAACTGCGGGGTGTACTGAGATTAGCTGGAGAAGGGGGATCTCTGGGAATGGGAAGTGGCTGCTTCTTGGCGGCCGGACGCGCGTCCAGAGCCCCATCCGCATTTGCGTTTTCTTCCAAGCGCTATCGCGGCGGCGAAGCACTCTTCCGACACCGTGCCAGTTTCAATATGGCGGGCTAGGTGGCTTTTAAAAACTGAAAATAAAGGTTTTGTGGTGGGAAAAAACCTAACCGAAGTGGCCACACCTTAGTTTCCGCTGTCTTTGGTTACCCCGGGAATCGCTTTAGCGAATTAAGTGAGAAAAAAGAAAGGGAACTTGCCGCCCTAGTTTTTTCCGTGGTTAGAGTTGGTGTCAAGACCATTGCTAGAGGGTGACGGGTGGACGGCTGCTTCCGACCGGGACTAGAACCTGAGGGCGCGCCGTCCCCTTGTGCTTGTGTATTTGTGTACGGTACACGCTTGCGTGTGCACTTGCGGAGTGGAGGTGCGCCAAAAGAGATCCGCCCCGAATGTGTGTGCGTCTCGGAACCAACACCTTGCCAGGATTTGACGCGACAAACTGCTGACACGTGGTGCAAAAATCCGAGAGAGCGGAGGGCAGGCTTTATTTCGGCTTTCTAGGCGAGCTCTTTCTCTCTGTGCGCCGAGGGATCCTGTGGAAGTAAAGCCCCGAATAAGTGGAGTGAGGAGGTGCTTATTAAAGCGACTACAAAAGGGACCAAGGTTTTGGGTGCAGTCGAGCTACAGACCTCAGTGGCGTTTTGTATGTGCTGGATTTAGTGGGCTTTTACTTCCCTTCGCGCCACGCTAGGGTGGAAGGTTGGGGTCCTAACCAAAAACGCTGGGAGGAGGAAAGCCCTGGTGCAGAAAGGTAGGGGTGCTTGGAGCTTAGCCAAAAGATGAGCAGGGTCCAGGTGGGGAGCTGCTTTTGTTGCTTCCGGGTTTTGCGGAGTAGGGCTTTGGGGAAAGCCCTGGTGGGTGGGGTGGGGTGGAGGAGCTGCCTCTTGCTCGCGTAGAGAGCCCAAGGACTGTGAGTGAGGCGTCTTCCTCGGGCTTTGGAGGGGTACACGCAGCGCTGCAGCCTGGGAGAGTACTGGGAGGCGAAAGGTCCGATGCAGGGCTTGTATCTGGGCCTGGGGGTGGAATTTGGAGACAAAAATCAGTACTCCTGAGGGGAGCCTTAGGGAAAATAGGCAAATGCTAGCTAGCTTCGAGAAGAGAGCCCTTCGGAATGCGAGAAAGTGCCTTAGCTGGGAACTGAGGTCCCCGACAGGGGTCGCCCGTGTCCAGGATGCAGCCGCCTAGCTGAAAACGCTAGGCAGTGCTAGCCGGAAAGAGGGGACGGGGGCCTCGCGGCAGTCCAGTGCGGGCCCCGGGCCCAGCTAAGGCAAGTCCGGGTGACATTTCCCGAGCCTGCGAACCTGACCGCACTGCGGCCAGAAGCTGGAAGACATTTTTACAAAGACAGTTAAAAAATAGGGTTACCCAGGTTTGTAGTTACCACAGCAACGTAGTTTCCCGGCGTTTGCAGGGGCCCGGTGGAGTTTCTACATGCCTATTTAGACGGCTGCCTAGCTGTCGGAGGGGGGGTCCCCTAGCGGAGTCGGGTGGGCGGGTGCCACAGTGGCGCCCGGGTTGGAGATGTAGCGACAGGCTTTCCCCTCCCACCTGAGTGGCGAGGCAGAGCGGTCGGCTATGCGTGAGTCAACGCGCGTTTCGCCCCTGGTGTAGAGCGCGCAACGCCGCCTCGCTCCGGCGCGTCCTCGGGGGCCGCCTCTTCCGAGGGCTCTGCGGAGGTGCAGATCAGCCTAAAATGGCTCTGTGCTGGTAAATTGCAGTTTCAGCCGCGAACCCCTCCCCTCGCTCTCCTGATGTCGATGGTGACAAAGGTACAATTCACTTCTGAGCACTGAAACGCAGGATTTTGCACTGTGGAAACCAGGATTGTACACAAGCGATTACAAAGGATATTGTACAGGATTCTCGCAGGCCTGTTTTTCTTGGAATTGATACAGTGCTGGAGCCCAGCTGACCGCCGTCCCAGTACCGAAAGATTCGAGTGTGCTGCAGCGGCTGGGGAGAGTGTCGGGGATTTCAAGTGCCCAAAAACCTGAACGAGGTCCCAGGACACTCGGATGGCGAGTGTACGGAGCGATGGTCGCAGCACTATTGCTCGTCCTTGATGGCATTTACAGTGTCCACCAGTCCTGAGTCGAGCCCGGGAGAACGTTCGCAAACTTCTGGAGACCTGCTCGCAGTTTCGCTTTCGGAATTTTCAGGATCTTTGGGTTTCTAGAGTTGGGTGGGATTCAAGAGCATGGAGGCGCTCGGTCCCCTGCCGTGCTGTAGCCCGACTGCCCGCCGACCTCGGGATCTCTAAGCATTGCCTCGCTGTATCGCCACACCGCTGTGAGAGATCTGGGGCTCCCGGGCAGTGCGCTATCTCCGCACAGCATCTGGAGGCTCAAGTGAGCTGCTGCGGCCGATCGGAAGCGGAGCGGGTTTCTAGGAGCGCCCTCCACGCTTGGATTCTGAACCTTCGCCGCTGCCCAGTGATCTCTTCCGCTGTAACCAAGGGACTTAGGCGACAGGTTGGCGTAACTAGATAGAGCAATGGATCCAGCTTCGACCGGGTCGGACAAAAAGCGAAAACGCTCAAATTTAGTCTCATTTCCTGGAAAGACAAGAGAAGGGAAGGATTGGTAGTCCAGAGGAATTGTTGGCTGGGTGGGCCTTTGAGATAGGAGATCTGCTACTTTTTTCTTACTAAGCATTCTATTTGCATACCGTTTGCATCTTTTCAGCCGCGAGTAAATGCCGTTTCATATCTTAATCTCAGCCTGATGTTGCTCTGCCAGCTGGGGAGCTGGAGAAATACATGGACACCCCAAAGCTTCCCTACTGTCATCCAAGCTTTTACTGCCTGAGGAAACCATCTCGGGGCCAGGCCGGGAGAGGGGAATCTTGGCAGTTCCTATCGCAGAGAGAGGATTGATTTGGGTGGTTGTTGCTCCCCAAGTGCTGGCCCCGAGCGTCTGAGGGAGGAGTGGAGCGCTGCACCTTGCCTTAAGATGTGGTACCTTGAATTTCAGTCTCACCCGGAAGGAGGTGCATTTCACTAATGATGGGGTTATTGATCATGGAGTCTTTCCTTGCTAAGGTGTTCTGCAGCAATTGTAGAACAATTAGAAAAAAATTACTAGATATAAATGGCAGGTGCCTTGATTCTTGGCATGAATAAAACAGCCAGAATAGGTTCCTGATGCACCGCTGTCCCCTTTTAATCATAGGCCTTCCTGGGACTATGAAACGTTGATCACAATCCCTTTGGGCCTACTTTACCTGAGACAGCACTTTTTTTTTTTTTTTTTTTTTTTTTTCTTGCCAGTGGCATCCGAAGACATACTCATGATAGGAACTAGGCTGGAGCGTTAAGTATGTGGGATTCTGATAGTGGATATATAGGATCCTCTAGGGTCTAAGAAGCTTATGTAAGGGGAAGTCAAACTTTTCAGCTCCTACACTTCTGTGTAAAATATTTTTGTGAGAATATCAAAATAAGAGACCTTGTCTATTTTTCTTATTAAATAAGTTGAACAAAGCCACTTCCTGTAGAATTTTCATGACCTTAAAATCTGATGCAATGGCTTTAGGCAGCATCTCTCTTTGCACTTGACTATAGTTCATGTAAAGTGTGGGGGTAATAAGGAATCCTTCTGTAAATTCAGAACTTGAGGGCTTGCATCAGAGTGATATTGAGACCTGCAATTTAAGATTTTATTTTAGTAGCTCTAACAATGCCTCAGCAGCAGTTTACTATCCCTGTTCCACACAAAACTGTACTCAGGGAGAACTGGGATTGGTGGTTCATGCCCATAGCCCCAGCATTTAGGAGGCTGAGACAGGAAGGTTGCTGTGAGTTTGAAACCAGCCTGGGCTACATAGCGAGTTTAACTCCAGCTTGGAATCACACAAAATGAGACCCTGTCTCATTTGTTTTTGGGCAAATTATATTTGTTACAGAAAATCTGAAAGTTGGCCTTGCATTCACAGCGATCTGTTGACCCTGATTTGTATGGACAATTCCTGATGGGATTAGGGTGTAGCTCTGTGACCCTGGATGAGTGCTGCCATCTTTTTGAGTCTCAGTTTTTCTATTTACAAAAGGGCATTGAACTGGAATCAGATGTTTCCATATTGGAACAACAACAGCAACAACAAAACAACCCAAACCCTGTATCTCAGTACAACTGTGCTGATGTAGCCAAATGATTCATCTTCTGACTCAAGTCCCCAAAGTACAATAAGAACACTTCTAGCCTTAAGTGACAGTTGTGTCAAGGCTGACAGGTAGCTGGCAAATTGTAGCTCACTGTGCATAAGTGAAGTTCTGTGATGGTTAGGTCATGTTTTCATCTGTGCTCAGGCCAAGGTGCTGGACAGAACCCTGAGGGCTTTGCATGTGGAGCTGGCACACCTAACTCCAGGAGTGGCACAGCTGGACTTGATAAGCGATGCCTGGCTTGATTTCACTCCCTCTAATTGCTAGGTCCTTTGTATGTATGTATATATATATATATATATATATATATGTATATATATATATATTTTTTTTTTTTTAGCATAAACACTTATTTATTTGGTAACCAAAGAGATGAAATCAATACTTTGAAATAGTTGTATGTAAAACGCTTGTGATAAAGGTAAATGAGCAAAGTAATGACAAAAAAAAGTATGGAGATTTGCTCATTAAACTGAGCTTATTCATCTTGAAGCTAATTCCTGGCCAAGTGATGATGGAATACTTATTCTACTTTCTCATAGACCCAGGTACAGGTGACATTGTTGATGACACAATCCACCACTAGCTTCCCATCTTGCAACCTTCTGGTTATTGTGCTTTGCTTCCCATCCCACTCCTGGTGCTGAATCAATGCACCATCTTTAAAAGAGCAGACGGTCTGAGTTTTTCCGCCATCAGCTGTAGTCTCTTCAAACTTCTCTCCCAGATTACAAGAAAACTGTGATGTTTTCAGGGTGCTCTCAGTTTTAATGGTGAGGTGGTTGCCATCACAGGTGATGATACAATCTGGCTTGGCCATTGCACCCATTTTTCGAAGAGCTACTCCCACTCCTAACTCCTTCATGTATTCATCAAAACCTTTGCTGTCCACCAGGCACCATCTTCCTACTAGCTGCTGCATGGTGGCCATTGCGGGTGCGGGCGCGGGATCAAGGAGCTGAACAGTCTGCGTGGGCAGCGTGCTCTCTCTCTATATTTTAAATTACTTTATTTTTTATGTTATGGCCAGCTCAGCCGGCTCTGGGGGAGGGGCTGGCGCAGCATGTGGTGCTGGGGATTGAACCGTGGACCTTGTGGTTGCCTAAGCTTGCTTAAGGAGATGCTTTAGACCACTGAGCCATCTTACCAGCCCTGCTAGGTCCTTTAGAAGGGCCATTGTAGACAGAACTGTGAGCCTATCACTTGCTAATGTTTATAAGTACTGTTGGATGACTACCTTATTGGTAACTAGAGAGAAAAAAAAATCACCAAAGTATAGGGCTTTCCATTCTTAATCTTAGAGTTTGGCTGCATGGGAATATTTTCTTTCTTTCTTTCTTTCTTTTTTTTTTCGGGACCGGGGTAGAACTCATGACCTTGCACTTGCCAGGGAGGCACTTGTGCCACCAAGGTATCTCCTCAGCCCCCTATATTTTCTTTCTTTGTAAGACTAAAAATTTGGTATAGTAGTTCTTAGAAAAAATTTTTTGTTGCCTAAAACGTGTGGAGTGTGTTTAAATCAATGTACACAAGGTGTTTAACTGGCATGACTATTACAATAAGTACTGTTAGAACTTTCAGTATAATAAGGAGGGTGGCATAATTCTTACAAGATTATCAAGTGAAATCCTTCGGGATTGGTTGCAGTGCTGCTTTAGCAGTGTTCCAATGAAAAGCTGCCACCAAGATACACATCTGGTTGGCCTATAACTAGTAGTGGCACTGAACCTGTGGCATGTGTGTTACTTTTTTTTTTTTTTTTTTTTTTTAAAACAAAAGATGTTCACGTATGAGTTGTTTTTTCTAAAGTATTCAGATATAGTTGCACTGTTGACACTTGATGATAAATAAGTGAGTTTTAGGTTGCAGTTTGGGCACTTTGTCTCTTAGAGTTTTGGCATCCTTGGCCTACAGAATTTTAGGAAGGGATAATACTTTCCTAGTGTATCCTAGAGTTCCTTGTGTTATCTATACAGTGAGACCTGTAGGCTTCCATTCCTTTGATAAGGTAGGCAAGTATTTTTCACACTAGAGAAAGAATCCATTGTACTTTCTGTTTCTTATTTTCCTGAAAAAAAAAAAAAAAAAAAAAGGGGGCTGGGGAGAAAGCCCCGAGGCACAAGGGCCTGCTGGGCAAGTGCAAGGGCGTGAGTTTGAACCCCAATCCCACAAAAAAAAAAAAAAAAAAAACCCTGGAAATGACACATCTTGCTAGATACAAGGCTTGCTTTTAA
>PVJA010018565.1:0-39743 GCA_004027025.1 Myocastor coypus | reverse complement strand
ATGGCAGCGGAACAGCAACAAAATGGTGGCAGAGGTAGCCAACCAACACGGCAGCAGAGCAACAGCAACAGCTAGAGCTCCAGTCTGTCTCTCTGTCTCTCTTTATATTACATTCAGGCTCTCCACCTTAGCTCCCGCCCTAGGCTACACCCATAATCCCAGAAGTACTTCCACCCATAATCCCATCAGTACTAAAACCTGTAATCCCAGGGATCATGGATCAAGTCTCAAACTCTAGAAGTCCCCGCCCAATGACTCCATGAGGCTTTGGGGGGACAACTAGACATAAACCATAACACCCACCTAAGCCAGTTCCCATGTCTTCTCTATTAAAGTCCCTGGAGGAGCCAGCTTCCTGGGCAACCCGCTCGGGTCCCCTTCTGTCGCTCTTCCCAGACAGACGCTTTCTTTCTCTTAATAAATCTATTCTGCTCATTACCTCCGTTTGTTCCTAAAATTCATTCTTCGGTGTTAGAGAACATGAACTCTCTTCAGGTTGGGGATCGCTTTTCCCCTGCATGGCTACCAGGCGGCGTTCTGCCTCTCAGGGCACGGGCTGCTCTCCTGGGCAGTCTTTGGTAGAGGAACAGCTGACATGGGACCCTCACAGATGCAGAAATATACGGACAGCAAAGGCAGCCTCGAGCCCTAAGTAAGTCTATAACATAAATATGCAAATCAATACTTTATGTTAAAAGTTTTATGTCATCTTGGTGGCTGAAAAACAGGCTAGATTTGGCAGCCAAAACCAAGCAGTGGAGGGGGAGTATGGAGCCAGTTTACGGCACTGGGGAAGGAAGGAGGGGTGAGGGGTGGGGGTAGAGGCCAACAATGGACGGGACAGCAGGGCCAGAGCAGAGACAACGCAAAGTTGGCTGCCTCCCGTGGCATTGGTTCTCATTCAACACCGGAAGAGAGGGAGACTACAAGCCTCTGTTTATAGCTGCCCACCCCCAACCTGCAGCTCGCCTCAGAGGAACCTATAACCGCAGGGCTCATTTCCATGGTAAATGTTTTAGGTCTGGGCCTTATCTTCGCATGACATGACGTAAAAGGAGAAGTTCTAGGAGGCAGGGTGCCCCTGAGCCAGCGGCAATGGTAGTGGCTGTCGAGTCATTTGAGTCATTCGAAATCAACACTGCCACATAAGCAATTAGGATGAATACACAAAAGGGAGGGTTTTATAGTTTCATAGGCCAGCACCTTAAAGGTCTAGGCCAAACGGTGACCTGGAAGTTTTCAAGGTAGGGTGCCCCCCCCCCCCCCCCCCGCCCCCTCCGTGCGGGCTCAGCTCGATGCCTGACAGATGGAGTGTTGCTATTTTGGTACTATCCTTTGCAACCCGGTCACATCAGCTCTGTGCCATGGCTGCGGGGGCAGGGGGAGGGGGGTGTCTCTGAGCTGCCGCCTTCTCCCTCCCCCTGCTCTGCCCAGTGGGTGATAAGAGTTACTGAAGCATAGTGAGGCCTCCGGGAGGGGCTGGGAGAGGACTGGAAACTCCGAGGAGACTGAGGTTACCCCAGGCGTTTCAGAAGTGGTTTACAGGACCCAGCATGACCCAGACTATTTCCTCTTCTTTGGGGAGGAGGTCAAAGTCCCAATTGCAACACCTTGGCCTGCCCTAGTTCCTTTGTGTGTGTGTGTGTGTGTGTGTGTGTGTGTGTGTGTGTGTGTGTGTGTGTGTGGTGGGGGTGGTGGAAGCCTTGATATGCAAATAATGCCATTTCACTGATAAATGGGTCTGAAGAGGGAATGACTTAATGCTGTCCTGCTGGGCTGGAAGTTTATTCCCTGTTCCCTGCTAACTCCACATTTCACAATTTTAATTGTTCTGAAATCCCCACAAAAGCAGCCGGGCGTGGTGGAAAAACACCTGTAATCCCAGCACTAGGGAGGCTGAGGTAGGAGGATCAGTGCTAGTTCGAGACCAGCCTGGGCTACAAAAGTGAGCTCAATGCCAGCCTGAACTGCATAGCGAGACCCTGTTTCAAAAAGACAAAAAACAAAACAACAACAACAAAAAACCCCACAAAAGCAGAAAAAAGAATTGGCCTTCATTGAAGAGCTATCCTCACGAACAAGAGCTAAAAGTAAGGGCTCTGGAAC
Source organism: Myocastor coypus (assembly GCA_004027025.1). Classification (NCBI taxonomy): domain Eukaryota; kingdom Metazoa; phylum Chordata; class Mammalia; order Rodentia; family Myocastoridae; genus Myocastor; species Myocastor coypus. The sequence goes on along the minus strand of PVJA010018565.1, from coordinate 37,637 downwards.
TGAACTGCCTTGGCTCAATTCTGGTCCTACTACTTTAGCTCTGTGATGTTGGATAAACTCAACTTCTCACACCCTGGTTTCCCACCTATGCAATGAAGATGAGGATTCCTATCTCAGGGGGATGCTGAGCAGAGACACAGCGTACTTAGAACAGGGCCTTCTGGGAAAAGCATGAAATAACTGCTAGGTGGGGTTAAGCAGAAGTATCTTTTGCAGTCAGATGCTGACGCACAGCTCAGGGCCCACACCTGGGAGTCCAGTTCTGTCAGACATTCAAGGTCATGTATGTGTCTGACTCAGTGAGGGACCGTTCAGGAGAGGGGGAACCAATGGGCATGGGGACAATGACTGGCTGGGGAGAAGGATGAGGATTCTCCCTTGAGGCAAGATGGCTCTGTGAGACAGGCAGAGTGACCCGTTTTTTGTTTTTTTTTTTTGTCTTTTTGAGACAGGGTCTCACTATGCAGTTCAGGCCGGCCTTGAGCTCACTTTTGTAGCCCAGGCTGGTCTCGAACTCGCACCAATCCTCCTGCCTCAGCCTCCTGAGTGCTGGGATTACAGGCGTGCGCCACCACGCCCGGCTCAGAGTGATCTCCTCTTGATCCCTGCCCTGCCTGCTGAACACAGGGTCACCACAGCCCCTGGGCGTGGGAGCTGCAGCAAGAAGAGCAGGGGCAGCCTTGGGATCCCACAGAAGGCAAGGTTTAGAGGAGTGGAAGCAAGAGGTGAAGCAGAACCCTAAGCAGACACTGTAGGCGCGTGGAGTTTTGGGTAAGCACACTGTACGTCCTCTTCTCGCATAGAAAAGAGGGAAACGAAAGGTGGGATAGAGATCTAGCCCAGCCACCATACGTTACTCAATCCGAGAGGTCTGGAAAGACGGCAGGAGCGTGGACTTGGCCCTGGCTGGGGGGGCTGCGTAGCAGGCCGGAGAATGCACTGCACCTGGGCAGGGGGACGCAAGCAGCACTGGGGGCCAAGGCTGGTGATGGCTGATGAGCTTGGTGAATGGAGCAGGTGGCACGCTTTCCTTCAATGGTTCTTTCCAAGAGCACGACAAACCACATTACGAAGCTAACCAATCCCCACCACAGAAGATCTGAACCAGAAAAATGGCTACGACACCGCCACGGCCTCCCGGTCAGCCTTTCCCAGAGGCCCATAGCAGCGGAACACAGATTTAGGTGAGGCTTGGATTCTCCCCTCCCCAGTCTGACACTTTTGGGAAATCAATGAACCCAGCCTCTCCAAGCCTCTCTTCTCACCTGTAGAGTGGAGGGGCTACAGTATTTGTGTGGTCGGCAAGGAAACTAGGAGCATGACCTGACTGCCCCACAGAGAGTGCACAGGGATGCTCTGAAGTGGCACAGGCCAGCCTGCCCAGGGGACCCTGAGTGCTGCCCAGCTCTGTGCTCACTGGAGGGAGATTTTCTACCTCGGAACACAAAACACAGCCCACAGCAGAGACACTCAGTGATGGGGAGGCCTCGTTAGCCCCTCCACAACACCCCAGCCTGTCTGGAGTTAGATGCACGTACATCCTAGCTAATCCTCTATGGGGAGAGGCAGGTCACAGCCCTTCCAAGGAGCAACAGCAAAGTGGTGAGCTCTCGTGACCACGGGAGCTACACTCAGCCAAAGATACAGTCAGAAGATGAAGACCACCACCAGGGGGCCACCCTGTGTGGATGAAGCCTAACACTGAGGCTTCCAGGGCTTGCCTTGGTTTGGGGTAGGAGTGCAGGACAGCAAGAGGGAGGCCATATCCATTTTAGAGATGTACAGAAGCACACCCAAGTCTCTCAGGAATCTGTCCTGTGTTAAGGGTTCTACTTAGGGGAGCCGGGTGTGGGTGGCACACAGCTGTAATTCCAGCGCTGGGGAGGCTGAGGCAGGAGGACCGGTGCAAGTTCAAGAGCAGCCTGGGCTACAAAAGTGAGCTCAAGTCCAGGGGCTGGGGAGATAGCTCAGTGATTCAAGTGCCTGCCTGACAAGCACAAGGTCGTGAGTCTGACTCTTGGTAAGAGTTCTATCTAGTCTGCACAGCTTTTTTTTTTTTTTTTTGGGGGGGGGGAAGGGTCTACAGGGTGTTCAGGGTCTCACTACCACATCAGACTTGTAGTCCTCCACCTATTTACAGCCTCCCAAGAGCTGGGATTACAGGCGCACACCATCAGGCCCAGTCTTGATTGCCCTGAGCAGGCCCCAGGGGCACGGCTGGCTAGGCAGAGCTGGGGTTTGAACCCTAGGCCTCCAAATTTGCTTGCAGGTGCTTTAATCTACTGAGCTATTTGGCCAGCCCTAGAGCTTTTATTTTGATCAGAAATCATCTCTCTAAGTGAGAAGAGGTAAAATCTTTTTGGACAGAAACAAAATTTCCTTTTGTTACAAAATGTATTTATTTCCAGCCACATAAAATTCTCCAATGTGGGTTTGGTTACACATCATAAGGTCTGTTTTTGACACATGCCCTTTTACAGGATCCATCTCTAACCCCGAATGCATACATTTAAACACACTTCTTTCTCTTGGAAAACATAAGTTAAATAAACTGCGCACACATCTTCAGCCACGAGCCTGGGGTGAGGTGGACAGAGTCAGACTCCACAGGGCAGCGGGTGGCTGAAGCTCACCTGACTGCACCACGGGGGCCAGCAGCAGCCCTTCTTCAAGAAAAAGTCCTGTGTGGACAAAGAATGTGACATACATGTTGTGGGGGGCATTCCACAGGACACAAACACTATTCAGGTAAATTAAAAGACCCAGGCAGAATGGAAGCTTCGTGAAGGCAGGGCTACTACTGTCTATGCTACTGTGGACGGGGCTCTTTCATTGGACGCTCAATAAATACCTCCTAAAGGAAAGTCAGGGTCATAGGATCTGCTGTGGCCCTTGTCTGAATACCAACACCTGTTTTCCACATTGGGCTTTGAGTTGGGAGGACAAAGGATACCAGTTTTTGCTTCTTCAGAGTAAATATGAAGAGTCAATCATTCTATTTGGAAAGCAACATTTCATTTCCTTGAAAAGACACTAAAATTCTTCATTAGCATTTAGAGTCTGCTTGCAGACTGTGCTGTGGAGAAGAGGGGGTGCTGTGGAGAAGGCGGGGGGGGGGGGGGGGGGGGGGGGGGGGGGGGGGGGGGGGGGGGGGGGGGGGGGGGGGGGGGGGGGGGGGGGGGGGGGGGGGGGGGGGGCTGTGCCTCACCGGCTGGACCTAACCTGCCGAGTGGTCCACGGAAAGGCTGGCTTCTGTCTTGAAGTAAAAAACCTGTTTACCTCAGGAGGAGAACCTACTTGATTCTTCAGATATTCCCTCTTTTTAGTTCCTGTCAATATCCCAAGCCTGAAGTAGCCATGGGCGCTCGCAAACGAAGCAGCGCTGTCTTCATAAAAATCTCATTTCTGTGTCAACTCATTCCAGGGTCATGGCTCTGCCAGACTTGAGACAGCTAGTCCCTTGGAGTTCCATCCTTCACAAGGTGGTGAACGTCTGCTTCTTGAAGGCAGTAAGACTGTGTTCAGAGGCGGATGCTGGGGAGGCCCCCCAGAGCAAGTTCTGGGGAAGCCTGTATTCCCTCTGGATCCTCATGCTGTCTCTCTTTCCCCATAAAACTAGGGCTGCAGTTCAGGAGACACATAGGAAAAGTTTCTAAACTCATCCTGGTTGATCATAGGGAGATGCCCCTCATCGATTGGAGTTAAGACTGGCTCTTCTTTTATGAAGTCAGGGTCAAAATTACTGACATCTTCTCGGGATTTCTGTGAGAAAAAAAAAAGAGGGAGCAAGGGTCAGATTCTGTGCAGCTAAAGCTCAGTCCTCTTGCCTGGGACTCAGCCCATTCCAGTGACCTCAGAGAACTGCTGCTTGCCTGGTGGCATTATTTTCAGGTACCATCACTGTGATTAAATACTGCTCTATGGCAATTCCATGGCCTGTGTATTATTAGGGCATTTGGTAACCATCAATTCACTAATCCCATGAAAATCCTGCTGAGCAGGCTGGCTTTCCAGTGGAAGGCTACAGAATTAATTTGGTCACCCAGAACAGCTGGCTCACTCGCCCTTTACTCCCCATTTCAATGAAGGTCCTGCTCCCCAGCCAGCTCCCGGGGGTCACGTGAGTGTGAGCTTGTCAACCGAGGCTGAGTAGGTAGGTGCATGCTCCCTTTATCTCCTGCAGCTTGTACACATTTTTACACACTTGAGGAGCTGTTCTCCAAAGACTCGTGCGAAATGCTGAGCATGGGAAAGCCGCCGGTGGTATCACTCACAGGTCGGCGGCCTTCTGCCCTATGGGCCTGGCTGGGCAGTCAGCACCACAGGATCGGCCCGCAAAAGCCAAACTTTGCCTCAACTCACAGGCACTGGTGGGGGCTGGGAGGAGGCCCGGGGGTGGGAAGGGCCTTCCTTACCTGTGCTGCCTGTTGTCCAAAGCCTAGCAAGCTGTTCCAGCATCATCCTGCTCTCTGCCTGAAAAACTTGTGTATAATTGTATATATTTATGAGCTAATGCTGACAAGACCATTTCCAGCAGGGCTCAGCCTCTGGCTTCTCACACCTGACTCTGATGTTTTTTCTCTGCCTTTGGACCAACACTCTTCCCTCTGACTCTTGATCTATGGCCAGCTACATGGCTGTCCTGACCTGCAAACAAACCAGAGCTCAGCTCCCACAGAAGGAGCTGGCCCGCCTGGAGGTGCTGCCCTTTTGGTATATAGCTTGGAGAGGCAGCCCGGATGCTCTCAAGACTTCACCCAAGGGCTTGTCTGCACTGGCCAGAACTTGGCCTTACAGTAGCGATAACCAACCTGGGCTCTTCGAGACAGGAGCCAGGCTTGGTGAAAGAACATTTCACACCCTCTCTGCTTCCCTGGGAGCTGGGGGATAGGCACGAATGGCCCCTGGCTCAGGAACATGAAGAAACTGGCTAGGAACAGTGACTCAGCCAAACTCTTGGGAAAACTCTAAACACTTTAGGCCTCTAGACCTCAGGAGATTTTAATTCAGCTGAAAGGGGGACAGAACTAAGGCAAGTCAGAGGTGACGATTTTGAGAGAAGAAACCTGTGCTTTCTCAGGAACAAAGCGCCTGGCCAGCTCCTAGGGGAGGCTGCCTTGGGAACCTGTCTGGAGAACTTCTGGTCTGTCCTTCCATGGGAGACACCCTGCCCCTGGCGGCCGGGATCATCTCAGGAAGAGGAAGTCTACAGCAGTGGTCTTGACACTTACAATTCTGGGTCGGAAAGGCGGTTCTAGCTGGCGGTTGTTCAGCTGGGCCCAGTCAATTTCCTTAAAGAAAGGATGTCTCAAGATGGCATGCTCACCCCCCTGTGTCAGGCTGCCCAGGCGCATGGTGGGATTCTTGGTCATGAACTAGAGAGAGAGAGAGAGAGAGAGAGAGAGAATGAACGAATCATTCCGTCACACACACACAAACACACACACACACACACACAATGATATATCTATAGATCTATATATACGTATATATAGATACATATATAAGCGGCTAGGTCACAAGACAGCAAGCACCAGCCCTGGCTTTCCGGGTGATCTTGCTCAGTGAGCTGGATTTTCCATCAGGGGCTGCAGAGCCAGTATGAATCATGCCTTAGAGGCATAACTGCTTGCGTGGATTTACGGCTTTCCCACTTCCATTTCAGACGTGGCCACTCAGCGAAGGCTTGAAGGGTCCAGGTTTAATTTCTGTAAACACCGTGTACCCCCCCACCTCCCCTTAAAGAAGGTCTTTATAGAATAGTGTGTCTTCAGCACTGCTATTGCGGGCAGTAGGCGTCTTATGAGTGGAGCTACTTTTAGGAACAGCAGAACCATTTTTCAGAAAGAGAGAGAGAGAGAGAGAGAGACCCGCCCAGCTGGCCTGGATTCTTGCTCTCTGCCCAGGCCACAGTGGGAATCATTATTTTTAAAGATTTGTATGAAGCAGCAGCAAGAGTGAAAGCTTAAGTCTGTCTCCTACGGACAGCGAGCGCATCGGCCATTTCTGTGGACGACATCCCTCTGGATGGCGGGCTTTTCCTCACGGTGCCTCTCCTCCCTGCATTCTGTGGTAGGTTTCATGTCTGAGACACTAAAACTAAGGCAGTGACGCTGCACATCTGAGCAAGGCTCGCATGGAAGTACTGCCCTCTCCCACTTTCAGTTAGGAAACCTCCTTGGTGCTCAGAGCCTACCTGAATAGCTGGGCTCAGGATGCTTTTGCAATATGAACTCCTACAGGGCACCTCACTTGCCATGGCTAGGGCGTGGTATTCTATTTAAAAAGCAACACAACTAACTTAATTTCCCATTAAAAAAAAATTGCCTTGGATAAGAAAGTTTTTGCTTTTATTAACTCAAGTTATCTTTAGACAGATGCAGGACAGCTTTCTGCCAGCCCCCAAGTGCCCCCTTTCTGAGTCTGATTTGCAAACACGAGACAGAAGCAAAGCACCCTGGAGCTGAATTTGAAGAGTGCGTCAGAAGAGTGTCTCGCCAGTGCAGACCTGTGACGGTCGGGCCAGGTGGCCACGCCATACACCCTCTGGTGTTGTGTTCTTCTGAGGACTACATATTATTTCATCAATTTTTAATCACAAGGAATAAAAATGACAATTTAATCAAATTTGTTCAATATAAAAATTGACTGGCTGAAATCACACAGGCCAGAGCTGGGACGGTCGGTACCTAAATGTGCCACTCCAGCGCTACCCTGGGTAAACTGCTGAGGCATTAAAGGTCCTAGGGGCCACCAGATTGGAGGCGGGATCCAAGACAAAGCAAGTGCTCCAGGCTATTGAGGTCCCGTCAGAGCAGTTCCGGTCCAGCCCCGAAGGACATAGGCTGTACATTACTCAGTTCTCCAAGAGCCCGAGGTTCATACAGTCTGAGGTCTCCTTGTCCACGCTTTCTTTTCTGCGACAGTAAGAAGGGGAGCAGACTGACAAAAGCAAAGCGCAACATAAGCAGGCAGGCCGTGTCCCTGGGAAGGTCACGGGATACAATCCCAGGAGCTCTTAGTTGCTATTCTAAGAGCTAATTAACAAATAGCAACGCTGCAAACAAAACCTCAGGAGACAGGAGGACAGGACAGACCGAGGCGCTTGTGGGAAGTCCCAGGCCTGCCAAGGAGGCGCAGAGGACATTTCCTGAATGTGTGGGAACAGCTTGTTTAACTGGGCGAGAGGAGCAGTGCAGGACCAGCCCTCAGACACATTTTATTTCATCCACAAAGTATGTTTTAAAATTTTTTAATTACTTGTCAAACATTTAAAACTAGGAAATGTTATAGCACACTGAAGTCAGGTTTTCCAAAGGCTCCTGGAAAATATGATACTGGAGAACGGTTCGGCCTGAACTAATTTTGGCCTAAAAAATGACCTGGAGTGGAGCCTCTGCTGCCTTTTGGGGGAACACAGACCCCCAGCTGGCCCTTCCTGCTGCCACTCTCGGTTGCCTCACACCTGGCTGGCTTCCCTCCCTCCTTCACGTGGCTCCTGGCTGCTGCTGGTGCACAGGGGGAAGGGACCCAGGGTAGCAGCCTGAAGAGTTGAGGGAGAAGCCAGAGGCGGGTGGATACTGTGAGACAGAAACAGGGTGGAGGCGTTCTGGGGGACGCGAGGGGGAGGGGTGATGGGGCGAGGGGAGGGAAGCTTTCTGGGAGTGGCCTGCAGCACCCCCACGCCGCACCTCTCTGACAATGCAGCGATGGGAACTGAGGACACGGTGCAGCCCGGCACCGGTCCCCCGCAGACACAGGCGTGGAAAGCCGGGAGCTGGGCAGTGTTACTGTGGGGCGCAGGATTCTCTCAGCACACCACATTTGCCTGCTGTGAATTGGGACAGCAAAGTGCTTTTGCAGAGCACCTGTTCTATTCACTTATGTCCCTAGGGGTCCCCCAGTGTCAAACAAATCAATGATGCTGTTTGTAGCAATCACTCTGGTCCCCGCCTAGATTCACACTCAAAATCTGCCTCACCCCAGCTGACCTCCTCCCTGACTCTGGCCCAAATGGGCAAGTCGGCCCGAAAGGAAAATGATGTGACTTCACAAGGGATTCTGAGCACATTTGCCGAAGGCAGCAGAATGCTTTCTAGGGCCAATGAAAGCACTTTCTAAACTGCAGCGAGAGAGGAGGAAGGGAGGAGGGAGGGAGGCTCCCGCAGGGAGAAGTCTGGCTCCACCTCAGCAGAAGTCTCACCCCAGGCAGCAGGAGAGGCCTCAAGGACCCACGGGCCACTCTGCAGTCCCCTGCCCTCTGCAGGCCTCTGCACAGGAACCAGAGCCTGCACAAGCAGTCAGGCACCCCTGGCTCTCGGAACGGGATGCTGCCCAGGTTGCTGGGGCTGCAGGACCACCGGAGAAGCCCTCAGCCCAGCCCCTGCCGGGGGCAGCTCGAAAGGGAGACGGCACCACGGCACGGCCTGGGCCTCCGTAAGAACGCTTTTCCAAGAAAACTGCAAACCAGAGAAAGACACAGGCAGGGGATCAGGTCTGATATGGACGGTGCAAGGGCGAATGGTCAGGCTTCGGGGCTCGCGCACCAGTTCCAGCACTGAACCCTGCGTGCGTGGTGTGTCTACAAACGGGCTTCCTTGGCTCTCAGGGCCTGAGACAGCTACAAAACAGAGTTTCTTGTACTCAGTAGGTTACAATGCGTAGGTGAGAAAATCAGTTCAAAGCGCCTGGTGTCAAGAAAGCCCCCGAGAAACGACAGCATCACTATCTTCTGACATCACCTGCTGGCCCATCCTTTTCTGCCTTAGAGCCTCTGAGAGAAGAAGCTAAAGTCTGAGCCCAGCTGTGACCCTGGGGCTCAGCGGCACCCCTGGCTGCAGCCAGGAAAGACAGAGCAAGAGTTGTTCCTGCCCTTGTGGTCCTAGACCCCAGCCCTAGGGCTATGGCAACAGCTTTTGGAGCACGGATCTTTTCTGAGGCAATCTTTGAACAAGAAAGTCAACAATACTCAGGTTTTTAGGGTGCAACTGCTTCTGCACTATCCACAGAAGGGGGACCGCGAGTGCAGGAAGCTGGGCGGCAAGGAGCCAATGCTTGGGACAATCTGGGGTCAGGTCCAGGGCTCTGATCCCGTCCCATGGGCTGTGCTATGCAGGAGGGTGGCAGGTTCAAGCCGAGTCTGGGCAACTTACAGACTGCCCGAGACCTTGCTCAAAGTAAAACATGATTAGAAAGGGGAGGGCTGGGGGTGTAGCTTAGTGTGAAGGCCCAAGGTTCAATTCCCAGTACCCAGTGCCAAAAAGAAAAAGTATCTAACTTGGTATAACTGTGCATCTTGAGATAAAAGGATCCAAACACACTTTGAAACCAATTAAAATGCAAGCAATGGCTAAAAAGCATGTTTTCCTCTTTCAAAACATGTCTGATTTCATGGGAAAAGGACCAGCTACATAAATAGAGCAATTAGTCTAATAACGTTTTCTTTCAGGAGCCAAGGAACACTGCATTTTCTGCCCAGGAGTGACATTTGGCTGCTGGGCACACGAAATGACCTTGTCTTTTCATTCCACTTCAGGCCTGGGACAAAAGGCAGACAGACAGCAGGTGATACTGCCAAGCCCCAAGGGAGGGAAACCCAGCTCAGGACACTCTCGGCGGTGTTCCAGGGAGGCTTTCCCGCATGGGAAGTGGGCTGCGTAGGGCTCCAGAGACAGACCTAGGGAGAAGGGTGAAGAAAGGCCACAGCACATAGAACAGCGTGGTCCAACACCACGACGGCCCCAGGGACACCGCCGCGTAGCCATCCATGAGGCGCCTTTTGCTGCTATCACGGGGAGGGCCCGCTGTCCAGTGCATCAGCGGTCTGGCCTTGCCTGCCCCTGGGGTGGGTAGACACAGGCCCGTGCAGCTGTACCTCCAGCTCAGGCAGCTGTATCAGAAGGGTGTGCATCACAAGGAAGGAACCCTACGAGAGAGACGCAATGGGGAAGGCCGTGACGAGTCACTTTTTGTCAGGATGTGGACATCTGAGATGAGGCTGAGGCCAGTCCAGTGGGTGATCCGTCCTTTCTGGACAGCTCTGGGGAAGGAAAGTCTACTCCCAAGGACAGCTCTCAAATAAAATAGTGTGGCTGTGGGACACTGAGGGCGCTGTGAGATTTATTGGCAGTGCCGGAATTAGTTTGTTGGCGATGGTGCGTCCTGCTGGGTGCCTAGACTAGTTTGGGAAAGGGGCAGTTGTGGGAGTGGAGGGTATTAGAGGGTGGAGAAAAGGACACAGCTCTTACAAATGTTGCAGCTTAAGTAGTAGCAGGCATTTCTGTGACCTGCGTATGTTAAATACTCCATATTCATTCTATAGGATCCTGGGAGCACCTATGGTGAACTCTCACTGTACAGGGTTAGGAAATGAAGAGACCCATTTGCCACCCGGCCAGACCCACAGGTCTGCGGGTGGTGGAGCCAGGACTTGAACCCTTGCTTTGAGTCACTATGCTTTGCTTCTTGCTTGAGGGTCCTGATCTTCTCATTTGGATTCTGGCTTAAAGAGCGGTGTGAATGAGACTTCGGCTGGAGGAAGCCTGACCTCACGTCATGGCAGCCTTCCCGAGGTGAGAGTTCCCAGCGTTCTGGCATTCTTCTGCCCCAGCCCATGGTTCCTTCTCCAGTTCTATGGGGGCAGAAGGAGCTGAGCCTTCACCCAGGACAGGCACTGAGGGAAGGGCTGGGAAGGGAAGGTCTCAGCTCGCAAGCCACCTTCCCACCAGGTCCCCCCGCTTGCACTTCACAACATGCTAATGTTCTTATGTGTCTGAAGGACCGTCAGCCCCAAGGGTCAGGCGGCTTTAAACGGGAGAAATAAGTTTGTTAGAAATTAAGGTGCAGCCTGAGGGTAGTGAAAACAAAGCAAGTTTTTTTTTTTTTTTTTTTTAATATGCAATGTCATTTGGTGATGGAAGGGGTCTTCTAGGGGAAGAGACAGGAGCAACATCTTAGGGCACGTGTATGAGGCAGAAGCCTGATGATCGCCCTGCACCAGCTGTGGAAGATGCCACATAATTCTTTGGGAGTGACGTGGACATTTCTCCGTAAAAAAAGAATGAAATGAAACTTTCTCTAGCGGATCTCCCCGAGCTGCTGTGGGGGGAGCAGGCATGTGAATCTGAGGACGTATGTGCGAAGGACAGTGGCCTCCGCTTCACCCAGCAGGTGGGAATGGAGCCGCGCTAGAAGATTCTGCAAGGCCTCTCTAGAGTCGCCCCGCAGAGCATACTTTATTTGTTCCTAACAGAACTCAGGACAATGCATGGCCTGTCCCCTTCCTGTTCCCACACGGGGCAGGAACAGTGCTCAATTCATGGCTGGCTGCGTTCTCTGTCCTGTCTGTGGCTGAGGTGCACCAACCTTTCCATGAACATAGACTTTTCAGGGCTGCCACCCCTCAGCCTTTCCTGTGCTTTGTAAAATGCCTGCTTTCCTGAGTCCCGAGCCCCGTCGTCGGTAGCCTCACCCAGGTCATCTGACAGGGCTGGCTATACCCAGCTGAAGGTCAGAGGTGAGTCGCAGAGATGGACGCCCAAGGCCACGCGCCTGTGCTGGCGTTCCTCCTCAGGAACGGGTCTAGGGCAGCCCTGACAGACGGGGCCGGCTCCATGGCCCTCCCACATCTGCCCCACAGGCCTGCAATCTGAGTACGACTTCTGTCCAGCTCATCTTCTGAAGGATACAAAGAAGTGAGTGCTGAAGAACAAAGAAGGCTTCTCCAGATGCACAGCACACAAAGTCCCTTCTTTTCCCGGACTAAGCCTAGGCACGTACCCTTCCTATCCTGGATACGCATTATCTTTGCTGTCTAAACCAAACCTAAGGATCAACTGCTAAAAATTACACAGCTTCAAATAGTTGGCCAGAACTTGAAAGAGCAAAGGTGTACTGCTTTTGTTTGCAAGAGATTTTCCAGCTTAAAACAAGTTTTCCAATCCACAGGCAATTAGTAATCAATCTCCAGCCAGAAAAGATCTCCGGCTCTTTACAAAGCTACTGACATCTGTGTTCTCTACTGACATCTGAGATTAAAGAGACAATTGGCATGAAAACACCACTAAAAATATGAAACAGAAAAGAGACCCTTCATGATGCTACCTACAAATAAAACATTAGGGCCTCCATTCTTGGGAAAGCCTTACCATCTAAGCAGAGGGAAAGAATAACTTCGGCAAAAGACCTGGTAAGAAATACTGAGTAAGGCCGGCCTGGCTCGGTGGCGGTGCTGTCGCCCAGCAGCCCCAGACCCTAGCTAGGTTCACGGCCCAGCAGCTGGCACAGGACCGACCGCCTGGCTGCAAGGTGACCTCCCTGCTCATGACACGATCTTTTGGTTAGGTCTGGATTTTCCCCATAATGGAATTGGGCAACCAGTGCCAACGATCTGGAGCTGGGGTCTCTGTATCGCCCCATCTCTTCCTCCTCCTGCACCTCCACCAGCTGACGTCTTCTGGCCGTTCCCCTGAGCAATCCAACCTGTGCCAGGAGGCTGGTGGGAAAGAAGGTGGGTCGCAGGGCTGCTCAGGTCAGCTGTTGGGCCATACAACCGGACACACACGCCATCTCCCACGGGCCCCCCTCCACTGTGCATAAGGGAAAGCAGGGATCTCACGGGCCACGCTTGGACCCGAGACCTGATCGGTCTGATGACAGCGGAGCCTGCAGGGCACACACACACTTTGATTTCCGCACAGCTTATGAACAACAGCGCTTCATAATCTCTTGCTGTCAGGATTACAATGCCTCCAGAACTGACAGAAGGAAACTCTCAAGCACACAGCAAACTTCTCTCAGCGCTGCTCTAACTGGCCACCTGTGTGAGCGCGGAGACAGAGGTGCTGGCCGACACACAGAGCCATGTGACCTCTTGCCGGCGCTGACTCAGCGAAGGCGCCACCCTCTGAGCCGGCTTCACCTTCCTGGCTCCAGGACTGTGCTGGGCCTGCCCACGCCTTTGGTCCTGAGCTACACAGCGGCACTCAGGTGACCCTCCGAAGCCCACACAAATCCTCTGTTATCTTTGTTGTCACAGTTACCAACACTAGCATAATTCTAGCCAGCCTGGGAACGTAGTGTAACAGTAAACGTGTAATAGGTATTCCCAAAGGGAGTAGCACGAGCAAGTGAACTCTCAGGTCGGCAGTGTGGAAAGCTCTCATCCATTTTTATAAAAACGTGTGTATCTTCCTATCTCCTGTTTGCGTTCATCTCTGAGGCTGCTACTAACTCTCACAATTCTCTGAAAGCAGGAGCTGGGGCTGTTAAACACGTATGTTTGAATGGAGAAAAGAAAGACAAAAGGTTGCCGGGCGTGGTGGTGCACGCCTGCAATCCCAGCACTCGGGAGGCTGAGGCAGGAGGATTGGTGCGAGTTCGAGACCAGCCTGGGCTACAAAAGTGAGCTCAAGGTCAGCCTCAACAGCATAGCAAGGCCCTGTCTCAAAAAGAAAAACAAAAAAAAACAAACAAACAAAAAAAGAAAGACAAAAGGTCAAGGAAGGAACACCCACAGGTTACTTTTAGTTGTGAGGATCATGGCCAATGATTGGGGCTTTTCAGTCATGGGCTACAAACTGTGCTCTAACCAAGCCTACCCATGGGTGCCAGGCCCTCTGGGAAGTCATTCACCCTTGATTCATGGCTGCAGTAGACTTCTGGACAGCCATACACAAAGTACACATCCCGGAAGCTTGCGGGTAGCAAGGAGAAGGGGTGACGGTAGAGGTAATGGCAGGAAGGGAAGGTGCAGGAAAGTGATGCCGGAGGAGGCTGCCAAAGGTTCAGGAGCCTGTCCTGCCAATCATTCCCTCTCACAGATGCCACCCGAGGCCACCTCCCCTTGGGTCAGGGGACTCACTCGCATCACTATATGAGGTGAAGGGCCGAGGCCTTTAACTCTAGGGGATAGTATGTAAATGGAGGGTGGACCATTTCCATAGATGTGGAATTATAGTAAGACCTTCCATGTTAAAAGAGAGAATTAAAATATATATTTTTTTCTTTTAAAGAAAAAAAAAAGGCCAGCAGAATATCCAACAGAAAAAAATGTGAGAATAATTTTGACCTCCCATTTAGCAACCAATCGTTGGGCAATCTCAGGAAGCCACGCCAGGATGATTCAGCCCCAAGGAGACAGTGACAGAAGGCACACGGCAGCCTCGCTTGGAGGTCCTGGCTCTTCCTGTCTCTCCAGCGGGACAGGGCCCATCCAGCGGGGAACCCACAGGCTCACAGGGGCAGTAGTCTTGGTGGCCCCAGGAGGACACCCCTTCTCTGTTTCTTTTTCCTTTCCAGAAGTGGTTCTTGAAGGTGCACTGAGCTACTGGCTTGCGCTGAAGGCCGCTTCCTGGGCATGCAAGCAGATTGCAGAGAGGCTGAAGAAATGAATGAGTACACAGGAAAGCACGGATTAACTTTATCTGGAGCATAAAAAGAGTAGGGTGGTGTAGACCCCTGGTCTAGGAACCTTGGAGTCTTGCTTAGACTCAAAAGATGCAGCTAGGATCCACAAGAGTTGGCACATGGCTCAAACCCTTGGCTCTTTGTGTGTATTTGTATTGCTAAATCATGTCTCCTCCTCTGAGAAGGCTGAGCTTGTCTCTTCCATACAGGCTAGGGGCGTTTCTTCATAGACACCTATAATCTTCTAGAAGATTCCCACTCGTGTGAGTACATGCATTCTTCCTCATTCCCGAAATTTTTCAACAGATACCATTGAAGATGACTGTCCCATCAACCCCAGACTGTGCCCTGTCCTCAGACTGCACATGGTAGACACAAGCATTGTGTCCTTGTTCCTTCACCCATCCTGGGGTTATTCTGAAAAAAATTCCTGAAATCATTCACCTGCTAGCACTCCAGTCTGCTGGTCCCTGATGTCTGCCTCGGCTGGAGCAATGCTTCTAAGGTGAAATAATGACGCGATCACTCACACTGGCTTGAAAGCAAGGGTTCAGAGTCTGGCCATCCAACTTCACAGGAAGCTCAGACCCCTTCCTGCGTCCACCAGGTCCCTCAGACTTGTGCTTCTCCAGCCCCCTTCTGTGTCTCCCTGAGCTCAGGACGCTCCGGCCGCCTTACCACTGAATGAGCTGCTCGAAACCGGATTCTCCTTCTCAAGGCCCACACAGTAAGCGTGAGCAGCGCCCCCTCAGAGTTTACTCTTCGCTTACAAGTCAGCTCTGCATGGCTGCAGCCCAGTCTGGCGTGCTGAGGTCATCTCTGCCTGTCTTGCTCTCAGAGCACCTCCTCTTCCTTCCCTGTCCAATTTTAAGTACAGAGGCACCTTGGTTCATGAACTTATTTTGCTCTAAGATTCTGGACATGATGGCCACATTTGTGTTCCCGTGGGAAAGATGGTGTGATTCTACTCATCACCTGATGCAGAGTTCTTGAGCAGAAACAAGATTTTGCTGAATACTTCTGCTGGTGGGCAAGGGCACTCATGACCTGATGTGGCGCTGTACACAGTTATATCATTACTTCTTTTTTTAAATTTGGGGTATCGTGGGTTGAGCTCAGGGCTTTCTGCAAGCGAGATAAGCCCTCTGCTGCTGACCTGTGCCCTCCGCTCCAGCATAATTGCTTCTTTCAAACATTGTCCTTCTTTCCCAAGCGGGCTATAAATTCCACAAGCAGGGGTCATGTGATTTTGTTAATCAACTAGGGCTCAGCATTTTGCATGAAAGTTTAAAGCAGCAGACTGTGTGCTACACACACACACACACACACACACACACACCCTGACAAATAAAATGATTAGGATCAATGTCCCTTTGACTATTTGTGTTCCTCCTACCATGTAGACCAAAACCTCCTAGAAAAACAGAAATACAATTAGGAATAAAAATCTAGCGCAGCTTGGTGTGCAATTAAGCACTTAATAAGCTTAATAGAGAGTTCAAGAACAGCTTGGGATAATGACACATCAGAGCCCCATGTACAATTACGACTCATAATTTAACAATACTAATAACTCACACTCTTACAGTGTGTGTTCCACTTTTATGCACAGGGCCTTGTTTGAAGTGGGTCCCATATATGGTTTTCATCCCCATTTTACACAGGTAAAAATGGAAAGCTGGTGCCAGGGTTAGAGTAAGGGCTTGGGATCCCCAGGGGAGAATGTGCTCACGAGTCTCCAGTGTGTGAGGTCCCTTGATCTCACAGGGCCTCCACTCCCTCACTGATAAACCAGGGATTTGTACTAAACGTGTTAAAGGAGATCCAGCTCTGCGTATCTGTATTTGTGTTTTTATGCTTCTAAGAGTCACAGTGTTCTATGAAATCGAGAGCAAAGATGGATGATTATACAGCTCCTATTGTTTTTATGATCATGTCAGACCTCACCCATTAATGCAAATTATCTGGCACTAGTACTCAATCTCTCTCTCTTTTTTTCCTGTAATACCAGGAATCAAACTCATGACCTTGCACTTTCCAGGCAGGCGCTACGCTGCTGAGCTACACTTCCAGCCCAACATTAGGTACTCTAGAGAGCCCCAAAGACCCTGAATGCTTGAACACAGGTGCTCATAAAACTTTTGAGAAAAGGTCTCAGAATTATATTACAGGTAGAGAAAACAGTAGAATTCAATCTCTGTCATGGTACAACAAAATCTTGTTGGGAGCTCCTCAAAAGACATCATCGGAACTTAGTCCTGACACGAATCCATCCCCGTACCCCTCAGTCATCTGGCATAGAGCCATTCGTCCTCATCTTCTTGGAACTACTCAGAAGTTACCGTGGGCACCGATTTCTGCGTGGATCCTATTACATAAGCCGACTTACTTCACCGGAAGCAAGCCCTGCAGGCATGCTGTAGCCTCACAGGCTGGTACACTCTGATGTCACCCCTCAGCCCCAGGCCACGCCCCTCTCATTCCCTACTCTCTCCACTCCTGTCCTCTCCCAGTTTATCTATTGTGGAGTCCCTGCAGAGCGGTGACCACCTCCAGGCCTCCACCCGAGTTCCAGAACCACGGGATCGGCCTACTTCTCCCTTAGGTCAGCTAGATGTGGCCCCCCATGTTACCTTGCCTCTTCTGGCCTCCAGAGAAAGGTCTTGAAGTCACTCTTCCTTGGCAGCCTGCTAACTACTCGTTTACCTGCTCTCATTCTCACTGATCTGTGAGAACAGAAGAGCGTTTCACATCTGCGTTTCCAGCACTTAACAGAGGAAGGCATGCGGCAAGCACTTACAGGATGGGCCCAAATGTGGCTTCTGATTGCCTAACATATGGGCTTCTCCGCTCGTGGTCACGGAGACTCTTCTCGAGTCACGAGGACAACTGTTAAGGAGGCACTATTCAAATGCACAACCTTTAAGCTCCATCTGATTATCATCTTACTACATGGAAAGTTAAGTGGGGAGCATCCATGCTGGCAGTGAGCACACGGCATCCTGGGAACGCCCCAGGGGCTAACGTCCCTGGGTCCTCCAGGAAAGCCTCATGGTGGGAAACAAGCTGGGTCTTAGAAACATGGGGCTCTGTGTGCAGAAAGGTATTTCTTAATGAGAAGTGCAGGAAAAACGCAGAAGGGTAGAGTCCAGCTTGGACTCTCTCACTAGGAATCAGGAAAAACTGATCTCAGTACCCCACCCCCCGCCATCTTTTCTTAGTAGCAAAATATACATCACATAGAACTCAACATTTGATCTATCTTTTAGTGGGCAATTTCGTGGCATCAGGAAGGTCTGTTTCTTTAATGAGGAACAGAGTATGCAGGCCTATCTAAATCAAGTTGAAATTGTAGCCAGAGAGCAATTTGGATGGTTTATGAGGCGCAACTTGAGATCTTAAACCTCTTTCCTGTTATGCTGAAGTCGTATTTTATTTTATTTTATTTTTGAGAGAAGGGTGAGGGGCCTAGACACATTCACACAGCTCCAATACCTGAGATCACGCCCTAAGCCTGAGCTCTCTGCTCCTTGCCCCTGCAACCTTCCTACACCCTGTCCTGTCACCCATGAAGTAACCCTGTGGGACAGACACAGCACCTCGCTGGCATAGGAGGGAACTGGCCCGCAAGAGGCTAGGGAAGAGCCAGATCTGCCTCCAGCACGGCTCTGGTCTACAGGCCGGTTCTTCATTACCACCAGGCTCTGACGCCTCGGCCTGCTCGGTGTTTCTCCCCTTTGCATTCCAGGGCCCTGCACACTTCCAAACACTCCAGCTTGACCCTCATCCGCAGCTCCTCTCCTGAGTCCTGACTGCTCTGCTTTCTTGCCTTTTCTGTCTGTCTGTCTGTCTGTCTGTCTCTCTCTCTCTTTGCCTCAACACATGGCTAATTAATATCTCAGTCATGCCCAGCGTGGTGGCTCACGCCTGTAATCCCAGTGCTCAGGAGGCTAAGGCAAGAGGATCGGTATGAGTTCGAGACCAGCCTGAGCTACATAGTGAGACCCTGTCTCAAAAGGACAAAAAAAACAAAACAACAACAACAACAAAAATCTCAGTCAGTTTGCTACAGATTAGCTCAGTATTCTGGTGACAGTAGTGAAGTGTCTTAGTTTTATAAAAGGATGGAGACTTGAATGTGCAAAATGGTCCACAGAGTGCTTTTCTTTTCTAGTAATTTCATCTGACAACTTTTAAGGGTATTTCAGAAAATTACTTTTACACTGTTTTTTTTTTTTTTTTTTCTTGTTTTAGAACCTTTGTTTGTTTATTCACTCATTTTTATGGCTGGTTCAGCTCGCCCCGAGGGCAGGGCTGGTGCAGCATGTGGTGCCGTGGGATCGAACTGTGGTCCCTGCAGCTGCCTGCAGGTGCTTTAGACCACTGAGCCATCCTGCCAGGTCCCAGAAAATTACTTTTTAGGAGGAAGAAAAGCAATGCTTATTGTGTGTTTGAGAGCTTTACGTATATTATTTCACTTCATTTTAACAACAGCCCTAGGACCTGCATCTTATTACCTCTCTTCTCAAGTGAGGGCGCTGAGACTCAGGGACAGAAGCTCGCTGAGGTCATGCTGCCAGCGCTGCTAACAGGCCTGCTGCCCAGCTCTGGTGCTGCAGGCCTGAAGCCTCACTCCTTCCTGTGGGGAATGATACCCAGGGCCATGAAGGAAAGTCAGGGCTAGACAGAGGACATAGAACCAGCTCAGCTGTGGTCTCCAGCACAAGCAGAAGCTAGTGCCACACAGGAAACAGGAAAAGATTCACAGCTTCCTAGAGGAGGATTCACAGGGAGGGAACAGTGGGGTCTCCAGGAGGCTGAGGTTCTCTTCAGGTGAGGCACTGGAGGCTACTTCCACTCAGAACAGACTGTGGAGGGCATTACTGGAAAAGCACATGACAGTCACCGGAAATATTTGCTGAATATTTATCTCAGGAATGTAGTTTTAAGAAAATGAGTATATCTGGTCTGAGTATATATATATAAACTGTAACACTGCCCAGCACTGGGGGTGGGGGTGGAGGTGTGGCTCTAGGTTCTACAGAGCTTGCCAAAGAGGGAATATGTAGGCTTGGGTTCACTGGGAAGGAACTCTTTTAAGATGACTCTGTGATCCCAGAGTGAGGCTGAGGACTTACACTATGAAGGAAAAAAATTAAGGTGATGAAAGAGACAATCAGCCCAAAGAGAGATGGGGCCTCTTCAGGAAGTCTCCAGACCTAGATCAAGACGCCACGAGAAATTGTCAGAGGTATGTCGATGTAGACTGCTAGGTCCTCAGTGAGAATGATGTTTCTTGAAGCAGAGAATAGTCTTTATTTCCCACTGATGACGGTTTTGAGCAGGGACACCAAGTTGAGCAATACATATGCGTTTCTCTTTGGTGGTCATTCGTTGTTCTGCTACGCGCTGGGGATCAAACTCATGCCTCTGCCTCTGCCCTGCCCTGCCCTGCACTCCCAGCCCTATTTATTTGAGACTCATCAAGTAGCAACTGAGTAGTCTAAACTACTCTCAAACTAGTGATCCTCTTGCCCCACAACACACGCCGGCTGCTTTGCACCTGGAGCTAGCATTTACATTTGTGTGACAAACCCTGGGGTCCTCCTTTTAAATACCAAAAGTGCTAAAGCAGCAGTGGTGACTGAACAAAACAGCGACATCCGTGACAGGTTGTTTCTATGTGGGCCGCTGTTGCAGGCTGTGGTGGTTAGCAGACCTCGGGAGTCACAGGCAGCCAGGTCCTGGGACCTGGAAGCTGGCAGACTTGTAATGCAGCGCAAGCCTGACTGCACAGCACACCGCAGCTGACCTTACTGAGGTGAGCCGTGGCCGATGCAAGGGAGCGCAAGCCCCCACCAGAGAGTTACAACTTCGTGGCACACAGTAGCCTTTCTCCACAACTTTTTACGTGCGCAATGAAAAAGTTCATGTTCTTGGTCTCCTCAGTCTAAAATTCCTACTGATTATATAAATTGTTCTTATGAAAATATGCCAGATGGGAGACGTCTGGCAAAACCCAAAGTATTATGTTTTTATTTCTTTTTGAGATTAATGCTTGCTCAATTTCAGGAGAGTCCTAGCTTTTGAACCTCTAAGCTGCAAGTTATGAATTATGACCCGCTTTGGCAATATTTGCCTGGGAAGGACTTCCACGATTATTTTTCTTTCAGGGATGTGGAGAATTTTCAGGGACAATCATGACTTCAGTGTCAGTACACAGAAAGCAGCACACGGGCAGCCTTGACATGGTACTGATAAGAATCCTCACTTCTGCAGAGATGAATCTTTCAACAGGACAGCTAACATTTATTGCATTTAACCTTTTGTTTCAAATTACAAAAAGCAGGGGGGGCTTGTGGCTTAGCTCAGTTGTTTAAGTGCCTGCTTAGGCAAACCCAATCAGGCACGGTGGACCGCAGATCAATCCCCAGCTCCACCTGCCATGCCAGCCCCACCCTTAAGGCAGACTGTGCCAGCCCTCCTCCCCCAAAGCCTCTCAAATCACAAAAAAGATATAACTTTGGGAAGACTAATTGGAAAAAAAAAAAAAAAGCATAGCTCTTTCGAGATAAAATCCCATAAAAATTTCATAAACAGGATCCAACAGTGAAATGATTTTCCCACTATTTAAAGAAAAGACTTTTATTTCCCTCCTACTCTGCATATAGGAGATGATAATCTGCAATTTTTTGAACAGATGATGGTTATAGAATTGATCCAAATTATGTATACTTTATTGTTGTCAGCCTATAGGCATCAAAGCCTCATTTCTGCCTCATTTCAAAGTAAGAAACGCAACAGTGGGGCTGGCAAGATGGCTCAGTGGTCTAAAGCACCTGCTTAGGCAAGCTTAGGCAACCACAGAGACTATAGGGCCTTGAACACAACCAAAAGACTTCTGCAACGTGACATTATCACACCATCACATGCCAATCCCAGGCTTGGCATTTGGTTTTCATGGGGAGAACATGGTGCCAAAGAGACCTATAGAAGTTTAGAAAACTCCTCTCCTTCTCTCCCAGTACTAAGGGAAAGTGCCCTCTGTCCTGGGCCTCCATACTGCTGCGCAGAGCTGTGCAGAGCTGAGAAGGGCATTTAGGTGACCCTGGAGAGACCTGACACTATAAGGGAGAGATCACCTCTTTACCTATATTCAAGCTCTAAGTGCTAGAAATACTTGACTTTTGACAAACAAGACTCTCAACCAATATTGCACTTGGCTTAGAAATCACGACTGCATAAAAGAAAAAACAAAACAGCCCCAGGGGAACTATAGTTCTTTGATCCCTTAGATTGAAACATGAATTTTAGTTAGGGCTCACAGCTTGCTGGCAGAAGGCATTCAAAAGAACACCTACGAGGCATGCGCAACAAACTGGTTTGCACTACATTTCAGGAGCTGGTCGGAGAAGCCAAACTTACAGATTTTAGGATCCCTGCGGCATCTTCGTGGAGCCAAGTGGGGTAGACCACTTCGTCATTCAGTATGGCCTCAAAGAGGTCGTCTTCGTTCTCAGCCTCGAAGGGCGCGTGACCGCACAGCATCTCGTAGAGCAGCACGCCCATGGCCCACCAGTCCACCGCAGGCCCGTACAGCATTTCCTGGAGGATCTGCGGCAAGGGAGACAACATGAGCAGAGCCATGCGCATCCGACGGATCAAGGCGTTCTTTGTCAATAAGGACAGTAATGGGTTAGGAAGCATCAACGCAAAACAATAATCATAGTCATAATAAATACATTAACGTCTCCCACGATGCCCCACATGCCCATCTCACTCCATGGCCAGAGCGGTCTGTCTTCACTGTGCCCCACTCAGGGCACCCACTCTCCTAGGTAATCAAATACTGGTGGCTGCTAAGGCTCAGCTGATTCAAAACAGAGGGGGCCTTGGAAATCTCTCTGTGCTCACTCCTACGGGAAAGATCCCAGAGCTCTTCTTTGGATCTGTTAAACAGGGCTGCTAAATAAGTGCAAAGGGGAAAACAGTTATGAACAGAATACACTTTGCTCTTATGTAGGGCCAGAGCCTAAAGTAACTACAAGGCTTATTCAATTGTTTTCTTTTTAAATTCAAATTCTTATTTACATGAGCCTTGGACGTTTTCAGTTCTATTCACGCAGCCATACGAACCTGGAGACACCGGCATTCAGTGCGATCCCAAAGCCACGGCTCGCAGAAGCAGACATTGCCGGGCTGCTGTCTGCTGCAGAGCTCACGCTTCAAATGCTTCACCGGGCAGGTGCACACTCACCTCTGGGGCAATGTAGTCAGGGGTGCCACAGAATGTGGCTGTGGTAACTCCGTTACAAATCCCCTCCTTGCACATTCCAAAGTCAGCCAGTTTACAGTGGCCTTCGTGGTCCAACAGCACATTGTCCAGCTTCAGATCCCTGAAAGAAACCAACAGCAGCACTGGTCAGGGTGGCTGGGCCCCAAGTCACCCACTGGAAGAACTGGCTCAAAGGACCGGGGATCAGGCCACCAAGAAGCCACTTGGCTTGCACACACTCCTCAGAACGAACAGATTTCTCTGGACACACACACAAAAAGTCTAGATGCCATCTGATAGCTGGCTTTAGGAGTCCTTGATCATGTATCACCACCAATCCATGGCTAACCACACTGAGACACTCAGACTGCATTTTAGGAACCAAGGCAGAAGTCACCTTCCCAGGCTGCCCATGGACCCGGTTCCCATAAGAAATCACCCAGCCCTTTACCCTCCTCTCCTCTTTGTGGTGCCATCCCTGTCCCCACGAGCACTCAGTAAGCAGTCATGCAGTGAGTTGTGGCTGTGTGCCAGGGCTGTGCCAGGCATCAGGAGAACGTGCGATCTCCCGCCCTCCACACGGAACTCACAATACAGCAGAGGTGCGCACAGTGCTGGGCTGCGAACTGCATGGGGTGGGGCAGATTTACTTCACCACTGCACCTAATACAGCATACTCAATAAACACCAGCTTCCCATACATACCACACACACACGCACATGTGCACATACACACATACACACACACGTGCACACATGGAGGAGGATCAACTGCTGTATAATTCAAGTGGTGCAGTAAAAATTCAAATCAAGCAAAGTATGGTGGTGTGCACCTGTAATCCTAGCACTGGGGAGTCTGAAGTAGGAGGATCTTTGAGAGCTTGAGACCAGCCTGGGCTACCCAGTGAGCTCAAGGCCAGGCTGATACGCAGCATGAGACTCTTGTCTCAAAAAGACAAAAAAATACAAATCAAATAGCATGAGAGAAACACACAGCAACAATGCCTTCCACAGGAAGAAGGGGCAGCTTCACCACTGTAACAGACTGAGGCAGTCTGAAGGAATGAGTCGGTCTCCCAGGCAGAGAAGAAAGCCTCTGTGGCCCAGCTAGGGGCAGAGAGGAAGGTGGGGTGGTGGATGGGGGTGGCACTCAGGGACACACAGGGCTGTGAAGAATCCCAAGGCCAGAAGGAAGGGGAGGTCTTTCTCCCTGGGAAGGGTCAGAAGGCCACACCAAGGAATTTTAATATTTCGGTATTAAACAAAAGAAAAGCTCTGTAAGTGAGGAAGTAACAGGTTCCCAGGGGGACAGGAAGAGACCAGCTAGAGGGAGCTGCAATAGTCCAGGGAGATGCTGAGGTCTGAACCAGGCAGTGACAAATGGAGCAGCAGGCAGGGGTCAGAGAGGGGAGAGGAAGCAGCCCTTCCGAGAACACTCAATCAGCAGCGGGGCTTGACAGCCAGGCTGGATGGCCAGGGAGAGGCAGCGGGACGGCCTAGGAGGGTGTGTGGAGCCCAGGACAAAAAGTCCCACTACTCAGATCAAAGGCACGGAAGGAAGAGAATTTCCAGCAAATGTGTTTGATAAAAAGCCCTCCGTGCTGGCAAGTGCACAGCTGCACACCCATGCAAGCTGTGTGCAGAAGAAGGCTGTGTCCTCCAAAAACAGTGCCCTGCTTGACCAGAGCTTCAAGCCCCTGGCTCCTCTCCAGCCTGCTCTGGAGGGAGCTGAGCTACTGCTACCACCATGCAGCGAGCGGGAAGGGTCAACCGCTGCCAGGGAGCAAGCTTGCTGGGCTGGGCGCTGCCTGGGTATGGGCTTGGGAGGAGCCACGTGCTCCTCGGACAGTGACTTCATGGTGCCCACTGATCAGAGGGGGCCTCACACTCACAGGGTGCTCTGCTTCCCCAGACCAGGCTGAGAATGAAAGGCCTGTTGACCTGCAGGGCTGCAGGGAAGCTGGGCTCCATCCAGCCCAGATCCCCTTTCGGCTGAGCAGGGAGATGACCACAGAAGAGGTGTGACCAGTTCCCGCACCAGGCCCCGTGACTTGCCGTAGCCTGGCCATGCAGGTCTTAGACAGTGGTCACTGGAAAGTACCCAGGAATGAAAATGAAGCCCCATTTTCCAGGAATGCCCAATATGTGTGGTAAACGAACACGGCAGCGCTTTCTCAGCACAGGCCTCCCCTGTACTCTTCTGGCTGTGGTGGCAGCTGCCTGGAGTCGGGGCCACAAGACCTCAGCACAGTGGCCCTCACGGCCTCCACACCAGATCTGGTCCAGCCCCCAAAGCAGAGACTGCCCTGCTGCATGCCAAAGTCGCCTGCCCACAGCCCTCTGTACTCAGCGGCTGCAGGCTGTAGATGCTGCTTCCCCCCCTGCCCTGTGCTCCCCACACTATGAACATAAGGCTGTTGGACCCCAAGAAGTCAGTCACAGGAACATGGCTGGGGTGCGAGCGATAGGATGTGGTTATGCCACAGCAGGGAGGCCACGCTGCCAGGCACATGGACTCGTAACTTCTTCCACCAGTGGCTTCTCACTCAGGAGGCCCTGGTAGTGCTGGCTCACCCAGCTCTCATGAGACATGGCTACCCTGGCCCTCGAGCTGTGAGGCTGGCTCAATACACGCCAAGTTTGGCCCAGCAGGCCAGGCCTATCTGGGCCTGAGCACGGAGACCTCTCCCTCACATTTCTGAATAAGGTTACCGAGTTTCTGGATTCTCCCGAAGCCGTTATGCCTGCCGAGGTCTTCGCAAAGAGCTTCTTGGGTGACAGAAACAAGTGCTAACAGAGCCCCACCACGGTTGGAAGAGCTGATCTGCGATTGCTCAAGAGGACTCATGACTAGCAGCCCAGCTAAAAGGTTTGATTGCTCCTTACTCAGCTGCTCTCAGGAGAGCAGGCGTCGCCCAGGGAGAAAAGTGCTATGTAATCAGTTTGTCGGTCACAATCCCTTCTGCACAGAGCAGATTCGGAACACAGCTCTCAGGAGGCACACCTGAGAGGCCCAGGAGCATGAGTCATCCCAGCCACAAGACGCCTGAGGCCACAGCGCAGGTTGGGCACCTGAAACTCCACTTTTCAGTCTAATTTTAGGCACACTGGAGCTGTGCAGCCCCGAGGGAAGCCCCTTAGTGGGTTTCACAGCAGGCACAAAAATCCCATGGCGGGATCCCAAGAAGATTCATCCAAGAGCACAATGTGCGTGAGCTGTGCGCTGAGCCGCACCTCGCACCTCTGCTGTGCAGTCCACGCCACCAGCTCTGGACAGACAGAGCCCTACAGCACCGAGCTCAGGGCTCTTGGTGAGCAGCCCTGCAAAGGCTTCCAGCCCCTGCTGTCACCCACCTGTCCACCCCCTTGGCAGTGGCTCAGACTCATCTTTTCCTGCTCCAGCTCAGCCCCAGAAGAGGAGAGAGGTGGAAGGGGTAGGACGGATTCCACTGGAGTTGCTCTGGCCAGCTCAGAGCACGTCTTCTTTTTAAGGGAAGGAAGTCCCATAAACCTCAAGGGACCCCTGCTCCAAAGCAAGTAGGCTTGCAAATAGCTAAACGTTTTATGCCTTCAAGATAGCCACCCGAGGGAAAATAAGACTCCTGAAATGGAAGTGCACGGTTTCCTCTTTAGTGAAGCTGGAGAAAGGAACCTGACACAGAGAGGTCCAACACGAGGACAAGAGGAGCAGGTGATCCCTCCTTCTGCTGGCTTGAGTCTAAGTATAAAAGCCTGGGCGTGATGGCGCACACCTGTAATCCCAGCACTCGGGAGGCTGAGGCAGGAGGATTGGTGCAAGTTCGAGACCAACCTGGGCTATAAAAGTGAGCCCAAGGCCAGCCTCAACTGCATAGCAAGACCCTGTCTCAAAAAGACAATAAACAAACAAACAAATAAATAAATAAATAAGCAAGCAAGCCAAACCTGGAGAGGGTCAGTCAAACAAATCCAGAGGTCCCTTAGCCATGCACAGCCACAGTCAGCTTCCACACTAAAGGTAAATGCCACCTTTTTATTGAAAGGAAAAAAAAAAAAAGCAAAAGAAAAAAGCAAAAATCAAAAGTCACTCAAGACTCCTGACTTTAACATGAAATGTGCAGAGGTCAGATTTTGGCACTGGGGCTCTCCGACCACATATGCCAATGTGTAAGTCAGCAGCCAAATTTAACAAGGCTACACAATGAAGATTACAAGTTCATACAGGGCAGAGGCTTAGACGCTCAAATGCCAAAGACACAATTATAGCTCACCAGTCATTAGCTCACCGAGCACTGGTATTTAATAGCTAACGCTTTTGTCATGCAAGTGAAGAAGGGCAGACGGAGTTATTTTATCCTCTGTTGCCTGAAAGGTACATTGTTCTTGGTAGGTAATCAGGGTTACTTAAAATGCCTACAGTAGTTTCAGAGAGAGCTGCCAAGAGGATGGAGACAAAGAAGATTCAGAAATTGGATTTATTTTGTTTCCACCCTGCGTCCTCCTGACAGTAATAAAACAGAAAGGAGGGAGTCTTTCTGCTCAGATCCCTGGAATCAGCCGCCCCTCCCAGGGAAACAGAGGACAGTGAGTTACGGAGAGCTGGCTCCTTGGATAAGAGATAGGGGCTGCGCACATCCCCGACCATTTCAATGTTATTATCTTACTCTGCATTACAGAAGATTTCTTTCTTTCTTTTTTCTTTTTTCTTGTCTTTTTGAGACAGGGTCTTGCTATGCAGTTCAGGCTGGCCTTGAGCTCACTTTGGTAGCCCAGGCTCGTCTCGAACTCGCACCAATCCTCCTGCCTCAGCCTCCAAGTGTTGGGATTACAGGCGTGTGCCACCACGCCCGGCTCCAGAAGATTTCAAATGCAGATGCGAGTATGGAGACTAGCCCGACAGCTCCCAGCCTGGCCGCAGGGCCCCAGCAGCTCAGCGCAAGCCCGGCCCTTGTTTTCTCTGTTCATCCCCTCACTCTCTTCCTGACCCAGGCTTTTTTCAGACTAGTTTAAAGGAATCCAAAGGATGAAATCCTCTCATCTATAAATACTTTACCTCATTCCAAAATCTAGAGATTTTTTAACACAACTTAGATACTAATTACTATAAAATAGTACGCAATTATGAATGCATTGCTTTACGTTTGCTCCACGTGTGTGTGTGTGTGTGTGTGTGTGTGTGTGTGTGTGTGTGTTCAGGGAATCTACTAAAAGCTTTGCTGGATAATACTTATAGCATCATCAGTAGCTAACATATATTAAATGTTTGCCAAATGCTAAATGCTTTACCTATTTGATTTTATCCTCAAAACAACCTTTTGAAGTTAGGCTGGACTTAAAGATTACACAACTGGCCAAAGGTAAGGTCAAGATTTGAACTCCGTTATGCTGGTTATGCAGCTTCTCCCCAAAAGCCATTTCTCTCAGAACACTCTCTTCTGCATGGTAGGATCACTGGCAGTCCTCCTGGTAGAATATTTCCTGAGAGGGCTTTACTCATTGAAACCAGAACCATCTGGAAAAAACAGTACATACTGCAAGGGCACAGTGGGTGTTTTATGTACATCACTGAAAAGTGTAACCCAAATTCTGGCAGCAAACAAAAAACAAAGCCCCTTCCCCTTCATCTGGGCAGGGCATGAGGGCAGCAGCCATAAGCAAGAGCCAGATAAGAAGAGTCCAGTGGAGGTTCAGGCTTTAGTCCAAGGGCAAAGAGAAACCGTGGAAAGCCTTACTCGGAAAGGCCTGGCACAGGGTTTCTGGTTCTGCAAGCATCCAGCTTCAACATGGAAAATGGGTTGCAGGGGCTGAGAGTGAATGTTAAGAAAATCAGTTCAGCTGCTACTGGAATGCAAAATAATAAATAATGGTAGCTTAGGCCAGGATACAGAAGCTGTGGGAAGCGGTGCCTTGCAGGCTCTGGCTCCTGGAATTTGAGTGGGACACACTCACACTAAGCTGCTTTTAGGGCTTGTAAGTGCAGATATTTACTTGCAAGTCGGGATGTATGGTGGGCAGCTGAATCCACATGGCTGGGTGTCAGAGCAAAAGCTGGGCTGGAGACACAAATTTAAGTCATTACCTGGGCGTAGGCGAGTTCACCTGAGGAGAAGTAAGAGGTGACAGGGCCTCGGGAAGAGCATCTCCTGGGGAGACCCCTGGCTGTTTCTACGCCGAGACCACAAACCTCAGTGGTGAGTAATGCTGGTGTGCAGGAGAGCGGAGGGCCTGGATCTGGGTCTGCTCTGCTGCGTGAGGCCAGGATGGTTAGGCTCTGGGGTAAAAGGACCAGAAAGCATCGCCCCTGTCCACTGCTCATCACCCTCGGGATTCTAGATGGAGCTCTTGGTCTTGCTACACAGAGCTCTCGTGAATGTAAGCTTCTGTACGTTTACGGCTGCATCATCCATGAGAAAAAACTTTTGAAACAAGTTAGATTATGCATTAATAGCAGAATGCCTAAATTAGTTACAGTATTGCCATGACAGAATTTCATGAAAGCTGGCACCCAATTTGTAGAGATTCTTTTTTGGTGCTGCATTTTATGTCCTCTGAAAATTTCTTTTCTGATCATAAAAGTTGTATTTTCACTTGAAAAGTCAATCATTTCTGAAAAATTATGGGGAAAATGATAATGAGTCCATATTCTTCCAGTCTTCTCACTTTCATGCTCTACTAAAATGATATTAAAAATGTAACTTGTTTTTCTCACTTCGAAAATGTCTTGGCCCTATTTTTACATGCTATGGAGTAATGCATTCTTGGTAACACACAATTCCATGATCAAGATGTACCAGAATCTCGCCAGTCCCCTCTCCTCCAACATTAGGTTTTGATTTTTTTTTTCCCCAAGTTCAGACAATGGAGCTATGGATACCGTCTGCACACCTGCAGTGTTCATCTGGGACAAAAACTTCTTAATGGAAATGCTGTGTCAGAGGCCATAAATATTTCAGTGTAGCCACTTGTATTTTTTTGGCCTATTTACCTCATTTTCAATTTTTTTTTTTTTTTTGAGACACGGTCTCTCTGTGCAGTTCAGGCTGGCCTTGAGCTCACTTTGGTAGCCCAGGCTGGTCTCAAACTCGCACTAATCCTCCCGCCTCAGCCTCCCGAGTGCTGGCATTACAGGCGTGAGCCACCACGCCCAGCTTCAAACTTATTTTTAAGATGTTCCTTTCCTACTAAATATTGTGATAATTAGGCTACACTGGTGGTAAATGCTATAGCCCAGACTGCTATTGATGGCAGCTTTCCCATGTTTGTGCATTCAAATCTACCAGCTTTTCATTTACATGCTGGATCCCCTGGCTTACTCACAGGCATATACAACTGTAAGCAATAAGCAAAAGAGCAAAACACTAAGGTGTTTCATTGCAGTTATAAGGAAGGGAGATAAAGATGAGGGGAAAGAGGAGAAAAGAGCAAGCAGAGACAGGAGGAGGGAAAGCTGCGCCTACTTCTGCCGGATACACTCACAGATGAGCTTCACTTTTTTATTTGCTAAATTTCTTCACAGGAATCGCATTATTATTATTATTATTATTATTATTATTATTATTATTTTTTTTTTTTGTCTTTTTGAGACAGGGTCTCGTTATGCAGTTGAGGCTGGCCTTGAGCTCACTTTTGTAGCTCAGGCTGGTCTCGAACTGGCACCGATCCTCCTGCCTCAGCCTCCCGAGTGCTGGGATTACAGGCGTGTGCCACCACGCCCAGCAGGAATCGCATTATTTTGATAACCAGAAGCAAATCCCTAAAATACACATTTATATAATCTGACTTTAATCTTTTTGTTTTCTGTGTCACTTAAGGCCTTAACTTCCAAAGAAGATGTTTAAGGAAATGACCCATTGGCAGGAATGATAAGAATTTCGTCCTGAACTAAGATTGCAAAGGAATGTTGAAAACAGTATCAGCTTGCTTGTTTGGAAAACTTACATATTTGTGAACTTAGAATTCTGAACCTGCTGCCATTTACTCATTTGTCCAGCACTGCAATCACCTAGCATCTACTACATACATAATTGTTGCAAATAAAATTTGTATTTCCAATAACACTACCATGCATCTCTGCTGTCTAAACCAACTCAAGTATGAAAATGAGGCTCTGCTAAAGAAAGAAAGACAGAAAGACAGAAAGACAGAAAGAAAGAAAGAAAGGAAGGAAGGAGAGAGAGAGAGAGAGAGAGAGAGAGAGAGAGAAAGCAAGGAAGCAAACCAGCCTCCTAATTGTTGAATGGGTCTTCCTGCTGTTTCTTCCCATGGAAGGACATGTCATTTGGTATTCTGGGGGCCCGATCCATTGAGAATCTGCTTGAGAAGATATCTACAAGACCTCTGTGTTCATCATTATGAGACTGAATGCAAAATTCCTCATTTTCTAAAGAATGAAAGAAGCTGGTAAAGTAATTTCCAACCCAGCTCTAAGGCAGTTTTTCTCCTATCCTCTCATTCCAGAAGCTTCCAACAGCTACGTGGGTTGGAAAATTATAAAAGCGAGTTCTGCGTAAATTGGTTATTACAACCCCTCACAACTGCCAAAGACCCGCAGGCCAATGCCACAGACCAGGTGAAGGTCTCCATCTACTTGGGGTGTCTAACACCCCAACACTCAGGCAGCATGTTCCCATTCTCACCACTGTGCACACAGGGGGACCAATTTAAGGCTGAGCAGAGAGACCAGGAAATTCTCCCTCACCTTGTCTCAGGATGGGAAAGAACATACTGGAAAGGCACTCTCTGACTCTGGACAAATACAGGAAGAAATGAGTTTCCTTGACATCTATCGTACACGTCTTAACTTCTTAGGATCAACGAATAAATGAGCCATCAGGCTGACAGTTGAGACTCAGAATTTTTTTAAAAAAATATCATTCCACATTGCCTGCATCAGTTTCTACCAGGAGGGCTAAGATTCTCTGGCTGAAGCAGCACACATTTACTCAGTAGCTTCTTACAGTGCTTGTATTCTATACTTGCCAAGAAAGCCTCTCACCCACTCATCTTGCCAAGCTGCTCCTTACATGGTATCTGGCTGCATCCAGCTTGCAGCTGTGCTCAGCAAGACCGAGGACTTCAGACAGAGATGCCAGCAGCTGATGGGCCTGCGGGTGGGGCTAGGGGCTACCTGACCACCGGGCTTCATGCTGACAGCGCAGAGAGGGATCTGAGGCTAACAGCACACTTGGTTTGCTAGTCCAGCAAGGACAGACTGCGGAGCCAGTGTTCTCAGGCTCCCGCACACAGACGGCCAAGTACGCTAGCCCACAGGAAACCCCCTGCTTGGATGGCTTTGCTTCCTGGCCGCAGAAATTTAACAAAGACACAAAGGTTCTTTTATAGCCAGTCCTCCAAGGGCAAGCTCAGAAACAGGACCAAAGAGCTACCAGTGATTCTGCAAGCTGGGGATGGGATAGGTGTGCGAACCTTCTTTCTGGCTGGCAGGTCTGTGAGCATGACGGGAAGAAGAATTCCATGGCCATGGATTCAGAAGGTGGCTTCCTGCTTAACAATAAGTAAGACATTAATCAGAAGGAGGGGTAGCTATGTACTTGGGATGGCCAGGGCCACAGAGAACAGATGGATCCTGCCAGGTTTATGCTAACAGATCCATGGAATGGTGTGAAACTAAGAAATGTTGGAGGCCACACATGGCTCTAGGTAAATGTTCACCATTTGTCAGAATTATTATTATCGTTGTTAGATAATCAATACTGTGGTTTTCCTCCTCAGCAAGATAAGCCACACATCGGGGATGTCCATACAAAATACACAGAGTAGATGTAATATGAATAGAGCTAGAGATTCGGTGGTCAACATTAGGACTGTGGTTAATAAAACTACACTGTACTACTTCGCTTCACTATAGTAACCATTTTACTATTGATATGCATCCTAAACATCTTATAAACCTCAAAGGTAAAAAAATATAGTTTATGTTAGAACATACATAAAGCACAGAAGGGCCAGCCAAATGCTCAGTGGATTAAAGCACCTGCAAGCAGGCACAGAGGCTGGGGGTTCAATCCTCAGGCCTACCATGCCAGCCCTGCCCCCAGGGAACACTGAAATGGCAATTGAGACTGGGTGTGGTGGCACGTGCCTGTGATGCCAGCTCTTGAGAGGCTGTACACAGGTGGATCACTACGAGTTTGATGTAGTAGTGAGACCATGAACACCCCATAGACCCTCCCCTAAAAAAATACAGAAAAAAAAAAAAAAAAAGAAGCACAGGGCAGTAAGATCTGTGAGTCTGTCTACCCGTGGCTGGTGCCTCTCCTAAAAATGCAGGTCTGTTCTTACTAAGGGGCACAGACCCTGTCAGCACTGAGGCTGCTTCCCTGAACGCTTCTGCCTGACAGGAAATAGGAAAATCCTTGCTTTCCCAGAACTAGACGTTCTCTTTGGCTCGGGAGAACAAGCTGTGGCTGTGGCTCCCCATAAGCGTGGCCTCGTACAGGGTGAAGAGGGATGGGAGGGCTCTGTGGTGGAGGAGGTTGGGCCTTACGACGGGAAGGAGGGCAGTTTACAGGACCAGCCCTGGGCAGGGACGTGCAGGCTGCCTTTGGCAAGGGCTCCACACAAATCCTCGCCAGCATTAGCAATGCGTCATGCAATAACAGGAAGGACGGGAGGCCCCTTCCGACTTGAACTTGAACCATGGCCGCTGCAGCAGGCCTCATCCAGTTACCTACTGTCCCCATCAGAGATTAAACCTGAGCCATCTGAACTGAAGGTGCTGAATGGCCCAAGATGAGGCTATAGTTCAGAGTCACACCCAGTTGCTTGGAATTAAACACATACCGCACATTTAATTCCGGATTATAGGCAGTATGCCTTTGTTTCCTAATTGAGTTTCAAATAAAAAGCTCTACCTTAATCTGATTACAGATACCAAGGTCAGGCTTGGAAATATTTCTTGGGCCACCTCCAGAACACTGAGCGCAGGCTGAACACAATGCACCAACATATTCCTGAGTCTCTTTTTCAGGAAACTCCACTGATTTCCTACTAATTTCAGGCTCATTTTATAACAAACTGTAAAAGGCACTAAATTTTTCCTAAAAAATTTGCTTTGGTGGGGGGGGCAGGGGTAGCGGGGTGCGGGGGGGGGGGGGGGGGCTTCTGAGCGGCTACTTTGTCCCCAGCCCCTGGTTTTATACCAAACAGCCCAGTTTTCCCAAAACAACACTTTCATTGTTCATTCTTAAATGTCTGAGTATTTATACATTGGGACAGCATCCAAAGAATGTTTCCAATTTTGTCGTAGTATTTTTTCCTAATAAAAGTAACCTATTAAATGACTAATTAATGCGAGTCACCTCAACTTCCTAAGATCTGAAAAATAAAAGAGAATTCACATATCAGAGGAAAATATATTTTTAAACCTATATGCCTTATTTTTAGTTTAAAATGTACCGCCCAATTTGTAAACAAAGGTAGGAGCATGAACAGATCTTTATAAGAAACCACGAAGGCCTTTCATCCCTAAATGCTGAGCTAATTTCGGCCCAGGGGTCATTTCAGTGTGGCCGACTTACGCAGGCTTTCCACCTTCTTTATTGAGACATTCAAGTTCCAAGGTGACAAGTTTGGATCCAGAGAGCACCGACACTGTGTCCCACTCCTTGAGTGACTCGTACAGCATCATGAGATGCCTGTGCGTGCACGCGTACATAAGCAAAGACTTTTCCTAGGGACAAGGTTCAACGTACCGGAACAGCAGGGCATCCTTCTCAGGTGCTGGGACGCCCTGGGCCACAGGAAGGGCTGACCTGGATAGCCAAGCCAGAATGACGAGTTCTGGGGACGGAACACATCCAGATACTTGGCCAGCAAAGCAGCACCCTGCACACAGCCAGGCAGGCCAAGGGGAAACTGCAGCCGTGCTCACAGGAGGCTCCCATATGCCTCCCTCATGTTGCCATCGGGCAGAAGTCGCACAGCTGCATCTGTCTGGTTTCTCAGAGGCGAAACACAGTGTAAAGCTAGAGGAGCAAACTCAGGAGAGTTTGAGTGTGGGCAGAGTTTTAGTGTTGCCTAGGTGTCTGCCAGCTGTGTGGTCTTGGGCAATTTTCTTAGGCACTGTGAGTTGCATAACGTAAGCTGCTTAAAATAGTATCTGGAATGCATTAGGAACTAGAGATACCACAGATAGTACTTCCTCACCAGCACTACCACCACCAAAGATCACAGCAATAGCCAACAAAAAAGAGATAATGTCCACATGGCATTGCTATGACTTATCAATATAAAAAAATGTAACTACACATTCATAAATTTGATTTCACTAGAAACTGTAGATAACTACTGTAAACTGTTACACTGGGGCAGGTGGTCGAATTACATTATTAAGGGATGTGTCGGCTTATAAGCTGCTCTCTGGGTAACAGAGCCAGGAGCCAAAGTGGGTTGATTATGAAGGGTACAACACCTTGTCTACTTTTTTTTTTTTTTTTTTTTGTCTTTTTTGAGACAGGGTCTTGCTATGCAGTTCAGGCTGGCCTTAAGCTCACTTTTGTAGCCCAGGCTGGTCTGGAACTCATACGGATCCTCCTGCCTCAAGCCTCCCAAGTGCTGGGATTACAAGCGTGCGCCACCATGCCCGGCAACACCTTGTCTACTTTGGTCACCTTTTTTCAGACAGAACTTGGCAGCACTGAAAAAAGGAAGCATGATCTCTGCTCGGCATCAGCAGCCCAGAGCCTGCAGTGAGGAAAGCCTGGTTTCAGCTAAGGCTTGGGCCAGGTTCACCCTGAACCGTCGAATGCCAGCTTGGTCACCATGAGATGGCTCACTCTTAAGGCAGAGTAAGTTGAGGTGGATGGGGGAAGTCAGGGCAGCTAGCTGGTGCCCAATCCCACTGGGGCTGGAGAACTTTATCTCCATTCTGGAGAACCGAAATTCTCAAGAAAACACAAAATCCCCCGGAAATGAAACGGTATTTGTACTTTACGCTGTGATCACACAAAATCCAGCCGTCCAGCCAGTCCCATCAGCTGCCCTCTGCCTGCTGCCTCCTTCGGGGAAGAAGCCTGATAGCAGATAGGACCTTGACACACCGGAAGGTGCAAATCCTGTGAGGCCAACTGTGGAAATGATGCTTTACATTACTGGCTGTCGTGAACAGTACTGTGATATGTGAAGGTATCCGTGGGCATGTCTAAGTCTACTGATTTTTGGTTTTTTTAAATGTGCTGTCACACACACAAAAACCAATCAACTCTAAGTGCTAGGCTTACATTTAAGAAGTTTTATCGTTGTTACTGCAGTGGCATTTGAATTTTTTTTTTTTTTTTTTTTTTAAGGGGAATAAACTCTAGACTTTCACATTAAGGTATGCTTCCAGCTATATGCTTTATTTTATTTTCCTGTTACATTATCCAGGCTGGGCTCCAACTTACAATCCGCCTGCCTCAGCCTCTCAGAGTGGGATCATAGGTGTAAGCCACTGTGTCTGGCTATGTCTTTCTTCATCAGACAAAGCCAAGAGAGATTATAGCCATCTCAGGAAGGGGCAGGAAAAAAGCACACAAATTCTAAAACCCTACTCCAGGCTACTGAGAGCCTGATTTTTCCCCCCCAAAAAGGCAATGTCCCTGAAGAGAGACGCCTCGCTGTCTTGACTTCTATATATTTGCTGGCTCTCTTCACCTACCAGCAGTATTTTGCTGTCAGCCTGGACAGCAGCCTCCTCTCTGGACACCTGGAACAGGTCTGGTCTGGGACGCCAGGGAGGCTGGGAAGACCTGCAAGAGCTATTGAGGAGCTGGGGGATTCGGCTTGTGCTGAGCTTCTAGACCTACCACAGAGCTGCCATTGCCCATGGGACTCGTGCCTTGGGGGCAGCCTAAGAGCAGAACCACAGACCCTCTCTACCTCTGAATACACTCTCAAGCCCACCCACTACGAGTCTTAATTCTTCAAGACCAGTCATAAGCCTAAGCAGTACCAGCAAAGACTGAAAGGACAATCTTCACTGCTTGGTGACTGCCCATTCAAGTTTGGTTTATAGGTTAAACTACCTTTGTTCCTTTAAAGAAAGACGTTAAAATTCCATCAACTGAACAAACAGGACTGACATGGATGTAACTGGTTACTACAGGACACTGTAAGCTCTGTGGAGTGACTTCTGCCATTGAGAGAGTGACAAGAAACTGAGGGTGCAAAAGAGCTAACCAGGCCGGCAGCAGGGTGAGTTCAAGTCTTATGGAAACTGTTCCTTCTCTTTTGGCAGAGCCATAATGGGCGAGGGTGAGGAAGTGGTAGACAAACTGGAAAGCTACGGCTTCCTGGCACGGTGTCAAGCAGGCGACAAGAACATGCTCTGAACCAGAAAACGGGCTGCCTGGCTTCCACTCCACGGCATCTCTGGGCCTCAGGTTCCCGCCTGACGATGAGATAGGAACAAATGATATCCACCCCCCACTCCATACACCTGCCCAAGCACTAAGAACAGACAATAACGCGTAGGGAAAGCGAGAACTGACTGCCCTCTCCCGGCTGACCCGCCCACCTTCTTGTTGTTTATGTCACCTCTCCCTGAAAGCCTCCCTATGAAGGAGCCACTGTTTTCCAGTAATGCAGTTCCAACTTTGTAATTGGATTCTTGAGGCAGTAGGTGGCTATGGTGGGGCTTTGGAGTCAACAGTGGGTCACTGTCACTGGCTGCTGCTCCAGTCCATCTCTTTCCCTACAGAAGCTCCACGATGCACCACTGGCAGCCTCCCATAGAGCCAGAGGCCCTTGCCATGTCGTCCTCAGCGGGGAGCAGTCCTACTCCAGGAACCGTCTACGGACCATCTGCTAATCCTAACCCTAATCCTAACCCTAACCCTAACCCTAACCCTAACCCTAACCCTAATCCTAACCCTCATCTTAATCCTAACCCTAACCCTAACCCTAACCCTAACCCTAACCCTAACCCTAACCCTCATCTTAATCCTAACCCTAACCCTAACCCTAACCCTAACCCTAA
>PVJA010018564.1:0-39745 GCA_004027025.1 Myocastor coypus | reverse complement strand
TTTTTTTTTTTTTTTTTTTTTTTTTTTTTTTGTGGGACCAGGGTTCGAACTCACGACCTTGCACTTGCCCAGCAGGCACTTGTGCCTCGGAGCTATCTCCCCAGCCCCATCACTGGCTTTCTGAGTATCAAATATCTTTGACTTAGCTTGGAAATGATATTTTCTGGCCATCATTGATATTCTAATAACTTTCCATACAATGTGATATAAGCAGTTACACAATTTTGACACAGATATTTGGAAGTTCATGGAAATACAAAATTGTACCCTTTCAAAGCTTGTTTCTATAGCCAGTTTTATGTCACACTAGAGCTTCATCACATTCTTCTACTTCTTCAGGATAAATGGATAGCATCAGCAGTCCTCTGCCATTTAAAACTGTCATTTATACATGTCCAATTGCTTACCTTGATTCCAAGCATTGAGGGCAACTTTGCAAGAAAGACACAAATCCAAACCCAAAATTTACAGACTAAATATTATCATTTCTTTTACAGATCAGTGTGGACAATTTGTTTGATTACCACTTGCTTGGCACTGTACTTACTGGTCATAGAATTATAAAACAGCTAAGAGAGATTCCTACTCCAGATTTCAGTCTGGGGAACAGATACCTACACAGTTTCCACACAGTGAAACAATGTAGACTTCTGCAGTACCTTTTCATTGCTATGTAGCTGTTCTTTCAAAAAGCACTAATGCATTCCTGAAGACAGACTTGGAAGAATCATGTGGGTTTCCCTCATTTCTCATTGCAAAGGTTTCTAAAACTCCTGTTTGAACTTAACTAATATTTTTTAAAAGATATGAAAAAATTGTAATCTTCATGAAGCACTGGTGTAAATGTGAATGGTACAGTCACTATAGAACTTGGTTTGGCAGTTTCTCAAAAAACTAAGTGAGCAATTACAATATTTTTGGGCAATTCTACTTCTAGGTGTAATTCCAAAGAAATTGATAACAAGGACTCAAAAAGACACTTCTATACCAGTGTGTATTGCTCTATTACAAGAGTAATAGGGTCTTTTACCAAAAGTAAAAGACAACCCAACAATCTGCCAACAGATGAATAAACAAATATAGAAATAGATATATTTGTTTGTGTATATATATATATATATATATATATATATATGTATCACTGGATTATTACTCAATCTTAGAAACAGTTAAAATTCCAATACATGCTACAACATACATAGTCCTAAAACACCATACCAAGCAAAATGAATGAGACATGAAAAATAAGCACTGTACAATTGGACTTCAATGAGATACCTATAATACACAAATTTATAAATATAAAAAGTAAAGAACAATAGGAATTATTATAGTGGTTACAGAGTTTCTATTATTATAAACAAAGAACTTTGAAAATGGACAATGGTACTACTCATATAACATTGTAATGTAAATGCCACTAAATTAAACACTTAAAAATTGTGAAAATGAGCAAATTTGCTATATATTTCCTGCAATTAAAACCCTTAATATATATAAATATTAAACTATACTCTTTAAATGAATAAATTATTGCATATGAATTACAGTTCATATAAGGCTAAAGCTATTAAAATACATCAAGCAAAAATAACTGAATTGACAATCAACTAAGATGTGAAAATTTAGAGCATGTTATGAAGATGAACAACAAAGTTTGAAGCCAATCATCCTTGGTTTCAATTGCAGCTCTAATACTTTCTTAAATGATTTTGGTAAGTTTATTTCATGTCTGTATCTTTCATTTATACTTCTCTGAACTAAGGATAATAATACATTCTTCATAGGATTTCTGTGAGAACTAAAACAGTTAACGTCTCTAAAATGTTTAGACTAGTCTTTACCATTATTTGTTGGAAGTCTTTGGAGAAAAGCACATGTGAGAATTTTTGGAGAAAATCATCCTATGTCTAACCCATGAAGGAACAACAGCCTGTTGCATAGAACTCATAGAAAAGTGTGTTTAAAAACATTCAAGTAGCAAAGAGCAATGTACAGGCTAAGGAAGACAACTGTGGGAATGCTTTTGCAACCCAAAACATATAAACAGACAAAGATTGATTAAATTTGCTTAAATGTAGGACTAGCATGCTTAAGCACAGGAGATAAAGTGAGAAAACTCATAACATCTCTCAATCAGAATCAAGGGCTCAGTTATTACTCTATTCTGATGGTGATTTAGGCAAATTAGCAAATACACAAACCACAAACATTTTCACATATCTGAACAAGAAGCTGAATCATTTTTTTACTGTCAGATATGTGTTTAACAACTACAACACAAGGGCCTCACACCTGGGGAGGGATCTTTAAAATGCACCTTAACACTAATCCCTTCAGTGATTTGCTCCCTAAAGCAAAGACAGCATGGCATATACATATATTCCTTCTCAATTCTCATGTCGAGTTAAAAAATCAAAAAATCTGAAGGTGGGATCCTTGTTTAAATAAGTCCAAGCCCTAAAGGTAATTCTGATATATGTTTAACTTGAAAAAAACTACTACTTATGCTATGTACAGTATGAAATACATACAAAACTATTTCACTGCAAGAATTATCACATAGCCTATATTCTTGTAATATGAAGTAGAGCTCAATACTATAGGAAAATAAGAAAATTCAATCATTTTGAGCTCTAACACTGGGATAGTCACTGAGTTGATGGTCTATATATCAAAGGCAATAACTAAGTTTTAGCAGTATTTAATATGGCATTTTATATATAACAAATATCCATAGAAATGTGAATTAACAAAATAAAGTTATACTCATTGCAAAAACAAGTGTAAAGAACATTACATCTACAAATATCCAAGAACACAGTAACGGTTAAGTAATTTAAGTTGAATAGAGCAAAATGATAGGAGGCCACTCTAGTCAAATCTAAAATAGTTGTCTTGACTCTCTGCAGGCTTGTAAAGAGATCTCTATGATGAACTCAGAAAGAAGGCAGGGCATGGCCCCAGGGCAATTTATCTCTTCTAAAGAAGTGGTATTTGTAACCAAGAGGGATGTACAGAGTTGGGGAAAAGTCAAAGAAAATCCTGAAGTACGCATTAAATCTGTGTAAGAGATAGTATTGAGACAAATTCCAAACAGTGACAGTTCAAGGTGGCAAAAATCTTCACAGGTATTGTCACTCCAAGTATTCAAAAACACAGGAGTAATAGTGTGGTCTGCAACTCATCAGAGCATTCCAGGGAGCCTCCTGAGAAAATGATAAATGAAGAAACGAATGTTCTATACCAACAGCCTCAAAGTTTGGTGGT
Organism: Myocastor coypus; assembly: GCA_004027025.1. Taxonomy (NCBI): domain Eukaryota; kingdom Metazoa; phylum Chordata; class Mammalia; order Rodentia; family Myocastoridae; genus Myocastor; species Myocastor coypus. Next base: position 36,475 of record PVJA010018564.1, on the reverse strand, counting down.
GTTTTCTTTAAGCCTCTTACTAGTAACCTTCACAATAACAAAAGCTGCATTTGAGAAGTCCATGTTACTTTCCACTCTTCAAGGCCCTTTATCACACCACAGACACAGACACACACACACACCCCTCTGAAATTTGACACTAGCAAGTATTCTCTGAGAGTGGTCAGTATCTCCCTGTTAGTCAATATGGCACTCTTTGGGTTTAAAGAAAAAAGGAAACTGAGAAAACTAAGTTATTTGGTCAAGTTTTCAGAGCAAGGTAATTGGAGAGAGTAGTATTTATTATTATTACTATTTAACATCTTTGAATGACTCTCATGTCACAAAGACAGGCTAAATTTTAAGCCAGTAAATTCAAATTAAGAAGCACAATTCCTTCTTATTGATAAGGAAACAGACATGAAAATTAGGTTTTTTGCCAAATAGAACAAGTATTAAGTGGCAAAATCAGAGCCCAAGGGGTACATTTTTTTTTTTTTTTTTCAACTACAATACTTCCACTTGTCTCAGGTGGCCTCCACATTATGCTCCGGAGATTTTAATGTGCTCCCAGGGTAAGGTATTGCTATAGTACTGCTAATAGCAAAATATATGCATTCCAAGGCACTGGTAAGTACAAGTGTGTAAAATATAAACTTACAAAAGTAAAATAAATAAAAGACAGCAATTAAACAAAAGATATTTTAAGGATGGAAAGCAAATAAAATATAATACCTAAAATTTCATGTTTTTGATAAATACTTAGTAATGTATTAATTGTTGGCTGGTTTACCAATCTCAATAATGTATTAGGCACAAGAAATCTAAAAGCAATACTCATATTATCTTTTATAGAAACAATTGAATTTCAGATTTTGAAAGTCAGAATTCAATCTGGATATTTTATTTGACTTCAACATTTTCTTACACTTAAAACAAATTATTTTTCTTCTATTTCAGCATACTTTTCCAACAATTGTATACAATACCAGCATTTCAATGGTGTGGCTTCATCAAAAGGTAGTTAAATATTGATTGGCCATTCTCCTGGCATAATGACCAAGTAGAACGCTCCATCAGGTTGTTGAACCAATGTCCCTAAGTGCTGCCAAATGAGTCAGCAATTAATGTCTTTGCTGAGTAGATGGTTTCCACAATATCTACAAGTCAATGATTTTCAGTGAATTGAAAGTAAAACGGAGACAATCCATTCATTCACATGAAAACTAACTTGTTATTTGAAATTTACAGGCAACAAACTGCCAGCTCTTCTCAAACTATAGGGCTAATTTCCTTCTCCCAACTGCCAGTTGCTGTTTCACCAAAAAAAGCCTGACCCTCCCCTTTTCTTTACTATTAAATTCCATGTTAACACCTCCCAGCAGCCAAACCTCCTACCTCTCTCCTTTTCTAGCTTTATACTATGTGATCAAGAGGAAATGCTCCAGCAAGCTTAAAATCTTACAGCAGGACAAAATACACATGGGAAACAAAACATTTAGAAACAGGGCATTCTTCAATGTTTAATTTAACCTAAGCCTACTGCGTGAACACAGTTTTGTCTATTGGCTGCAAGATTTTGCACTGTGAGCACTTTTTATAAAAGTATTCCATAGTAAAGTTCACGTCCGAAAGTCACATCTAATGATTTTTAAATTAAAAAAAATCATTTCAGTATATTTCAGTAAGAATTTTAAACTTATGCCAATTGTATTTTTGTTTCGCCTTTAATCATATTTCTAGGTTTTAAATTAAAATTAGTGTCCCTTATTAATAAAAAAAATTAACATTTTATTTTTCTAGACTTAGGATTAATGTTGATGTAAGGATTTTTTCCCCCTGCTTTACTGTGATTCACAATGAAGAAACAATTTTCTTTCAGGACAAAAAAAAAAAGAATGTAGAATACAAGACCTATAAATACTTAGGGGCCATTAAAGGTGTTTCAATATAAAGTACAGGTGGAAAATCTATTTGAGATCTAAGGTGAGAAAGGTTTCCCAGAAGACACTTTATAAAAATAAATGTACCTACTGCAAATGCACACTTTCAAATCAAGGGAAAAGCTGCTACCTATCAGCCACACACAAAAATCATACACTCAGCCTTTGTTTTCTGCCTCATGTCATGCTGAACCACAAATGAATAAGGGAAAGAGGACAGCCATTTCTATGAATAGGCAGATAAACAATTAGACTGATGACCTTAGGACAAACAAAGCATACGATATTGTTCAGAAATGTATAATCTGCACTGTCCAACATAATTTATTTTTCAGTCTGCACGTGTTACAAATATAATAGCCAATTATTCTTGCTTACTCTGCAACTCAGTATTACAAGTTCTTATAGGAAATTTCTTGCGATCTGATGTCTTCAAAGATCAGACTACAAACAATGAAGAATACCTTTGTCCTATTAAATATGCTCAGCTGTTTACCACATGGTAAAATAGTGTTAGAACCACTTAAAGATGTGTCTGACATCATTAATCTATTTGACTCCTGACCTGCAGATCTAAACTGTAACTATGGTGACCAGAGCTTGACCTTATAATGCTGAGAAATTCTGAAGCTTGGCAGTATTTTGGGTCCCATTGTCCAGCTAGACAAAGGGGTAAAGAAGTAATGTGACAGTTTCTTGGGAATTAAGGTCAGCAGGTCAATTGTACTGAAGCTTTTTGTGTATTAGGAAAACAAGCTAAATTTTTTTATCTATAACTTCGTTAGAAGTTGCAAAAGTGCAAAGAATGATTCATTAAATTTTAAAGAAATTGATGGTAAAGATAGAATTAGTATTCAACATTTAATAATACAATATTCATTATGTTTTATATTTGTAATAAAATATACATTTTCAAGGTCTACTCAGTGGCAAATAAATAATTGGATCTGCAGTTTTGTTTCAACTACAGGAATACCATGTTAAGATAGCAAAAAAATTTGTAGTTTTCATAACATGGGACATTTTTTTAACAAATTCATAATCACTTATTCTGATACTTATGAAACTACCTACACACATACAAGATTTATTTGTAACACATATTCTCCAAGGATAGTCTATAATAAATAACACAGTGAGCATGTATGCACACACAGAGCTAGCATAGCACCATGCAAGGTACCTACTACTATTAACCATGAGCACCTCCTGGGTTTAGATGAGCTCACACTGCATAATTAGAGTAGCACTTCACATAGAAACTGTGACTCTCTATTTTGAAGAATTTCTAATTATGCCAATAACAATTTAACCTTTTCCACAAAAACGCACGCATTGCTCTATAGATGTTTATCCTGAGACCTTGATTATTTCTGATTCTAAGACAATGGGGACAATTAATATGGTGATCATCTTGCAAGGGTATCATTAGGATCTGTAGACAGATAGTAAACATTGATATTTTCCACATGAGCAAAAAAAATTTAAATAGTACCCATCCTAAATGAATTTTAAAACATATTCTAAAACAAAGCATTTGACATTTCAAAAAACTTGTTATTACTTTTGTATTTATTACTATTTTAAAACATTATTGATGTATTTTGTCCTAAAGAATTTCCAGAAGAATGTATAATAATCCAAATGAATTTCATATCATATTTAGAAACAGAAGAAAAATGAATATATATGCACCACATTTTTCAAAATATATAATTGCAAGCAAAAACACTGTGTCCTGTGTTCTTATGTTGGTTTGGAGGGTCTCAGAAAGCAGAGCTGCCAAAAGAGCAACCACCACTTGTTGCTCTATTTTCTTATCTTTTGCCTACATATGTGCCAAGAAAGGTATACCAGGGATTTTTTTGTCCCTTGTACATGTTAGAAACAACAAGAATCTTCAGTAGACTTAATTGGCTGTTAGAATGGTAAAAGATTTGAAGACTTAAAAAAGTAAATGCAAGCATTGATCCTTACAAATTAATTTTCAGAGTATAACCTAGGGAGTGTACTGGTTCTGAACCAACTACAGTGGGACACTGGTAAAGTGAGGAATGACCACTAAAGAATATACTATAGCAAATGCAGCCACTGAAACCTTTTGATCATGTCTCTTTCTTCCTGGATAAGGACTAGCTATAAATAATCTTAGGCTGAAAACTAAAAGCCTAAGCAGATAGGCATTAAATGAGAAACACTTTATGGAATCCTCCAGAAAACAGGAATATATTTATCTGAAACATGGAAAGTTACCATAAGTATAAAAACAAAGGGGTAGGAGAATGAGGAAAGTTTGGAATCTTGGATATATTTAAAATCTGATCAATTTTAGGGGCCAGCAAGAAAGCTCAGCAGACTAAAGCACCTGCTGAGACAAGCTTAGAGAAGCTTGGGAACCATGGTTCAATCTCCAGCACCACATGGCATACCAGTCCCACCTGAGGGCAGGCTGAGCCCCCTGCCAGAGTATGGGCATGGTAGTGCACGCCTGTAATCTCAGTGCTGGGAAGGGTGAAGGCAGGAGGATCATCATGAGTCCAAGCTACATAGTAAGACCCTGCAACAATCAAATACATTCAAAAATAAAAACTCATCAATTTTAACCAAGAATCACTAAAAATATACTACCAAGAAGAAGACAACCATCAGGGAGATAACTCAGTGGCATAAGTGCATACCTAGCAAGTGCAAGATCCTGAGATGGATCCCTAGTACCAAAAAATATATAAATTTAAAAAAATACAAAATACAACCACACCAATTTCTAAACCACATTTCATTCTGACATTAGAGTCAACATTTAGGTTACTTGTCTTCAAACATATTTAGTCACATTTCATTGTGAGTACATCACTACTAGATATATTTTGCTAATATTTTATTTAAGATCTATACAACAGGGTTCTTAATTGTCTTTTTGATAGTTTTCACATATATGATATGTGTACTATCTTTGTTTTATTCTGTTTTAGCTTTTGTTAGCTTTTTTTTTTTTTTTTCAGAACTGGGGATAAGACTCAGGCCCTTGAGCTTGCCAGACAAGCACTTATTCTACTCAGCTATCTACCCAGCCCCTTTGTTAACTACTAAAAGTTGGTATATTCAGTGGCTTCTGGAAATTCCTGGTGCACAATGTTAAGGAGCTGGAGAAGCTGCTGGTGTGCAGCGAGTCTTAATGCACAGAGATTGCTCAAAATGTCTCTTCTAAGAATTGCAAGGCCATCATAGAAAAAGTATCCCAGCCCGTTATCCAAGTCACCAGTCTCAATTCCAGCCTGCATGCAAAGAAAATGAGCAGACAGCTTGTGTACATACTTACTTGTGCTTCAGTAAAACCACAAAAAATGCAACAAAATAAAGATAAATAATATCACTTCTTGGCCTTTTGGCTAAGATCAAGTGTAGTATCTGTTCTTACCAGTTTAAAATAAACATAAATAAGTAGTTGCTATATATTGAATACAGTGAAAGTAGGAGTAGAACTAAGTCTCAACCAGTAAATTAAAAGAAAATGTTGAAAAGACAGACTAAAAATCCAGGAAGATGTGGAGTTTTTGCGTTCTGGAAGTCCTAACTCTAAAGAAAAGCTGTACAAAGAATCTGGACAGAGTGTTTCCTTTTAGAACAAAGGATCCCACTAGGATTCAGGGATGCAGCACACAAAGAACTGCTTCTGGTACCACTCATAACATACTAAAATAATGCACCAAAGTTCATACAAATACGATTTTAAGAGGCTAGCTTCTTCTTGCAGAAAATCAGTGGAAGAGTTGTGGAGGACTATTGGATACAGGATGAGACCATGAAAAAGATGGCCTTGATATGCAAATAAATGGGACATACTGAATTTTCAAGTTTTAGAATTTGAAAACTACAAATATTTATTTTTTAAACTATATTGGACAATTTACATTTTACTACAAAGTGGTCCTTCATTTATATCCCCCTTTTTTGTTTTGTTTTGTCAGAGATGGGTATCTGTATATACAAAACAGTTAGGATAGATATACAGCCACTTTCTCTTAGTTCAATAAGAAGATACATGCTAATAGCATTTAGAGAAAATATCATGTTTACATCTTATTCTCTGAATAACTACTACAAAGACTACAATATGCAGTGTGTTAATTGTTGTAATTGTCTTACTAACCTATTTTGAAACTGTCCCATTGCTATTTCTTCCTCATTAAAATTAATTTTAAGCTGGGCGTGGTGGCACACGCCTGTAATCCCAGCATTCGGGAGGTTGAGGCAGGAGGATTGGTGCGAGTTCGAGACCAGCCTGAGCTACAAAAGTGAGCTCAAGGCCAGCCTCAACTGCATAGCGAGACCCTGTCTCAAAAAGAAAAAATAAATAAATAAATAAAATTAATTTTAAAAAACAAAATAAATCTGAAGCTTGCGGGTTACCTCAGTTGTTTAAGCACCTGAGAGGTCAAACTCTGTAGGCACAGAGGACTGTGGTTCAGTTCCCAGTTCCAAGTGTGTTACCTGATCCATCTTTAGGCCAGCCTTGGCCAGCCAAAAAAAAAAAAAAAAAAAAAAAAATCCTTCTCAACTTTTGGAGGCTTGAGGGTTAGCTCATTTGTTGAAGCACCTGCTTAGGTAAACGCAGTCAGGCACAGGGACCGTGGTTCGATCCCCAGCTCCACCTGCCATTCCATTCCCACCCTTGAGGCAGCATGAAATAGAAAAAAAAAAAAATTCCTCTGAACTTTTATGCCTGTCAAATAGCTCAGTAGATTAAAGCACCTGCAAACAGATGCAGGGGGTGTGGGTTCAATCCTCAGGCCTGTCATGCCAGCTCCAATCCGTAGGACACACTGAGACAGCAACAAGACTGGCCATGGTGGTATGCACCTGTAATCCCAGCTCTTGGGAAGCTGTAAACAGGTGGATCACTACAAGTCCAATCTAGTAGTGAGACCCTGAACACCCTGTAGAACCTTCCCTAAAATACAAAACATAAAAATAAAAAGTAAATCCACCCAAGAGAGTTATGAAAGATAAATAATTAAACAACCACTCCTTTAATTTCCTCTGTGGTTATTGATCAAGTTAAGCTTCTCAATGTCTTTGATAAATTCATCTCCTCTTAGGAAATTATACATGCCATACAGATTCACCAATACACAGGTATAATAGCATCTTCCTAACATTGTCCTAATCCCTAAACTGAATTCATATTATCTGTCTCATCTATAATTTATCTTCTCTTCTGTTATTAAATTTGCAGAGCTCTGTGAGTTTCAGTCTTTAACCAAGAGTTTGGCTTGATCGATTTGACTTTAACTTTTATTTTGTTCTTTCCCTTACTTTCTTTTTCTTCTGTATTATCCCTTTTTCTATTCTTGTTTTCTCTCATAAATCCTTTTGAGATTATTTACTTTACTTACCTCTTAGAGCATGTTACATAGTTTGTGGTAAGTAATAGTGTAGATTTCAATATTCTCTTTATAGAAATTGTATATGAAAATATTATTTTCCAAACAGAAATATTTAGTCACCTTCTTATCATGTATTTTAAAATTAATGTATTGCCATTAAAGAATGAAGCTGCATAAGATTCCATTACCATTGTGAAAAAATCTCACATATTTGAAAAGAATATATATTCTCTATCAACTGTGACATACTCTTTCCCACAAAGTCTATCAGAATTACATACATAATTGAAAAGATAGGGAATTATGACCCAGAAAGATTGCAAACTAACAGCAAGTTAGTGATAAGGCAGAAGTCAAAGACACGTCTGCCCCAAGCCCACACTTAACTATGACAGATTGCTTCCCCTTCTCATAATTAACAACTCCCCAGTACACTGCATGTTCACTAACAACAAATATCATTTTACTTTTATCACAAAAACTGTGGTAAACTGTTCTTTGGCACCCCCAGTGAGCCATTGTCACTACATTACTCCATTTTAGCATCCTCCTCTTAAACTGGGCTGGCATGTGACTCTAAGAGAACAGGGTGTGATGATTTCACCTTTGGGCTGTTAGAATACCTGAGCTGACTTGAAAAAAAAAAAAAAAAAAAGTGTTCTGGAAACACTACAAGAAGTAGCTACAGGATCCAAGAAATCTGGAACTTCATAAAGAGATTAAGAAATCCAACAGACAAGGAGAAGCCAGGCTCCCCTCACACAGGCTGAGTCAGGCTTTTCCAGGCATCCTTGTGAGAATTCAGAAAGGTAAGCGAAGACACCAACTTACAGGCTGCAGCTACCATAAGAGATGACATGGAACAGATGATTCACACTTGCATTATCATTAATAATTCCTGATTCACAGAATTGGCCAGAAGTAACGAATGTCTGTTGTTTCAAGACACTAAATTTTGGAATAACTTATTACACAGCATAAAAAAACCCAATAGCCACCTGAGTAAGACTTCAGTAAGCATAAAGGAAGGAGCAAGGGAATGAATAAATGGTGAGCAAATAGCTACTTGAAATCTTAGAAATAGTCATATTTCATAGATGTTATAAAGTTTTATTTTCTAGTGAAATTACTTTGAGCCCTCATGAAAACATAAAATAGCACAGAATATAGTGTTGTTTCAGAAAATGATATTTCATGTCATTTAACAGCAAGCACTTACTGGAAGCTACCTCTATACCAGGCACTATGCAGGGATCAACAAATACAACAGTGAGCAAACTCAGGCAAGCTCGCTGACCTCTGGAGATTTCATGTGGTCAGGGGGATGGACATTGATGAAATGATCACATAGAAGTTAAACTGGAAACCATTATGAAGATCACAGAGGAAAGAAACATGTTATGAGAATATATAGAAGCAGGGGGAGCTGATGTAGTTAGAGGTCAGGAAAGGCAGTCGGGAATAATTGATGTCTGAGCTAAAATCTAAAGAATAGGAAAGAATTGAGTAGATAAAGAAAAATGTGAAAATTAATTCAAAAAGAGAAAACGGCCAGGTGTGGTGGCTCATGCCTGTAATCCCAGCACTCGGGAGGCTGAAGCAGGAGGATTGGTGCGAGTTTGAGACCAGCCTGGGCCACAAAAGTGAGCTCAAGGCCAGCCTCAACTGCACAGTGAGACCCTGTCTCAAAAAGACCAAAAAAAAAAGAGAGAGAGAAAATGTGTGGAGCAAAGAGTCAGAGTGGAAGGCAATCTATCACGGCTTCTATGCCACAGTAGTATTACATACGTTCTAAAAGCTATTTCATCTGTTTTGGTATAGGTTATTTTCAATAATCTTCATACGATAACTATTTACTAGTCAAATATGCAAGCTGAAGGATGATTCAATTTAAATTGAAGATGACTCAATATTAAATATATACATACTTTAAATTTATATATATATATATATATATATATATTTAATGTTAGTTCATACCTGATAGAATATATGTATCAAGAAAAGTATGCCGATAAATGCAAATTATGATCAAACTTATTATTCCTAAAACATAAAATATCTTCTATATTTGACATAAAGAAATCCAGTCTACATTGCCAAAAGTCATAAAGTATGAGAGTAAAATTATAAAATACAGGTCTAAATGGGAACTTTTGTCATTTCTTATGCAAAACAATTCAAGAATTTTATATTTAATTATAGTACTTGAAGTAAGTCTCTTCTACAATTAAGAACTTCCCAGTGAGATCGAAATGTATACGGAAGTATCCAAGTGTTGTTAATAATGTAAAAAGTGGTTAATTTTTAGGATCTTCACTTGCACTTTTATACCATCATATTTTAGTTAGCTGCCACTTAGATTGCATTTCTCTACTGAAACTCCAATTGTTTACTTAATGAAGCACAGGGAGATTCTTTGGTGGTTTCTTGGAAAAGAAGCTCTGGTTTTTATGTCTCTCTTGAAAGGAAATTAAATTGAAAATCCTGAATTTAAATAACTCTGAAGTAGTGACACTGAGTGGACTGGGGCCAGGAAACTCAAAGTTAAAGTCAAAGCTGGCCCCCTGTCTTCAAACCAGACTACTGTCCCAAACCCAGCATCAGGCAGAAAATTTAATTAAATCTCATTTCTGACTAGTTGACATAAGTACTTCAGAAAACTCCTTATAAGGAATTTCATCCAGTAGATGCTCTTCTGTGCTTCACTTCCTCTCCCTAGGACAGAATGGGGCAAAGGAAATAGTTTATCTAAGTATTCACTGTCTTCTAAGCCCTAACAAAACATCCCCCAAAGTGCCTTTAGTCTCAATATTAGTATGATCCAAGATGAATTTTGATCAAAAGCAACCCTTTTGTTTTATTTCACATAATTTTCTATTTCTATATTGCTAAATATGTTTTTCCTACTAGTTTTGCTTTCTATTCATGTCATTAATTCTTAATGACATAAGAATTAAATTACAACTCATACATTAATATTTTTCCCATAAGCTATTTTTAACTTCTTTGGCTAGTAAAATATTCAACTAGAAGTCTAATACTCAGTTTAAGATGCATTTTTAAAATGGCTTAGGAAAATTAATTTCCATTTATCTCTAAAAAAAAAAAGTGTTAAAGACTCTCTGGTAATTTATCTTCAAACAGTTTCACTATATAACATGATGTTTGCACTTTGGAAGAGTTTATAATTCATTGTGTTCAAAACCAGAATGAAAATGTTGGCCTTGGGTTGGGGAGATAGCTCAGCAGTCTAATCATCTGGGCTCAATCCCTGGTACTACATGCCATACTGGACCCGGAACCCCAGGTGTGCCATGCAGGCCACCATAACCAGGTATGATGGTACATATCTATAATCCCAGCACTAGGAATGCTAACTATAAGTTTATAGAATCACTATGAGTCTAAGTTGCATAGCGAGACACTATATCAAATAAATAAATGAATAAATAAATGATTTTTTTTGTCTTTTTTTTTTTTTTTTTGAGAAAGGGTCTCGCTATGCAGTTCAGGCTGGCCTTCAGCTCACTTTGGTAGCCCAGGCTGGTCTCAAACTTGCACCGATCCTCCTGCCTCAGTCTTCCAAGTGCTGGGATTACAGGCAAGACCCACCATGCATGGCTAATAAATGACTTTTTAAAAAATAAAAATGTTGGTCTTTTGCAAACTGATGTTCAGGTGTCAATATTTTTTTTAACTTTCAATGACTGTTTCCTAAGCCAATAGTCTTTTTTTTTTTGTCTTTTTGAGACAGGGTCTTGCTATGCAGTTCAGGCTGGCCTTGAGCTCACTTTTGTAGCTGAGGCTGGTCTCGAACTCGCACCAATCCTCTTGCCTCAGCCTCCCAAGTGCTGGGATTACAGGGGTGCGCCACCACGCCCAGCTTAAATTTTATTTTTCTTTTCACTTTTCTTACAGTGCTGGGGATCGAACGAGGGCCTCCGACACACCAAGCCCAACCTATCCCCGCTACGCCACACCCTGGCGGCCAACAGTCATTTTTTTTAATCCAAAACTGTGTGAAAGAAAGAATGGAGTCTATTTCAATTTGCATTTACTAAATCTCCTTCTTTAAGTTGGTAATGAATTTTATGGGGGCCCAGCGGAATGGCTCAGTGGTCTAAAGCACCTGCTTAGGAAAGCTTGGGCGGCTTCAGGGACCGTGGTTGGATCTCTGGCACCACATGCTGCACCAGCCCTGCCTTTGGGGCGGGCTGAGCCAGCCATAAAAATGAGTGAATAAACAAACAAAGGTTCTGAAACAAGAAAAAAAATAAATAAAATTTTTTTAAAAAAAGAATTTTATGAAGAAAAAGTTTTCAATGTCTATAATATAAATATATGTAGGGCTGGGCGTGGTGGTGCACACCTGTAATCCTAGCACTTGGGAGGCTGAGGCAGGAGGATCAGTGCGAGTTCGAGACCAGCCTGTGCTACAAAACTGAGCTCAAGGCCAGCTTGAACTGCATAGTGAGACCTTGTCTCAAAAACGCACACACACACACACAAAAAAAAGAAATATAGATGGATGGATGGATAGATAGATAGATAGATAGATAGATAGATAGAAAAGGAGAAAAGAGGTAACCAGGTAATCTATATGAAAATATCAGCATTGTCTTCAAAAGAGAGCATATGTTATAACGTGATAACAAGGCCACCAAAATGAACTGCAAGTGATAGCTGGGAACATGAAAGAACAGACAGCTCTGAAACCTGAACCTCCACAACAGCATATAAAATCCAACATGACTGGCAGAAAGCTTTATCAGAATAAACACTTGGAGCTTGAAAGCAATCCAGGAAACACACACAGAGAGACATAAGGTAAGCAAGAAAAGGAGGAGAAGAAAGAAGTGGTAAGTGCAGGGGAATGGGGAAGAGAGGAGGAAAGGAAAATGAGAGGAAGAAGGAAAGGAGAAGAAGAAGAGATGAGAAAGACAAAGAGAAGGAGAAATTTTAAAAGCTAGGAAAGGTTTTCATCCTATTCAGTGTTTCTCTTTGGCTTAACAATAGTCTAAAACTGCAGCTAGCTTCCTCAATATGACTCTGGTCTTTGTATTCAAAGGAACTAAGGGATACCTTATAAAGATTCATGTTTTTTGCCCCACTATACATAGTGGATCCCAAAGGAAATGATAAAATGCCCTTTAATTTGTATCCCTAACTAGGAGTTTATTCGTGAAACGTAAGTTGTAGAAGTATGATACTAATAATTGGCTCATTTTATGTTACTACAACAAATGCCTGAGGTAGGCCAACTTCCAAAAGGTTTTAGATTGGTTGGCTGGTTTGGGTTTTGGCTTTTTTTTGAGACTTAAGGACATGGCACTGGCATCTGCTCAGCACTCGTGAGGACCCCATAGAGTTGATGCAGGAGCACATGTCAAAGCAAGAGAACACACCGCAAGGCAGGAAACCAGCGCCTCAGATCACAGGAGAAAGTCCTTAATCCCTCTACTCCTAATTGACCAAAGGACGTCCCTTTACCCCTCAAGTCCCAACATATCCCAATACTGTCACACCGAGGACTAAAATTCCCATGCATAAGCTACTTTGAAAACATACTTAAACTGCACTGAAACCACAGAATAACAATTTACAGCTGTCTTGAGCTAAAGAGTATAATTGAAGCATATAACAGAGCACCTAGGAGAAAAAATATGTATCCTGGGAATTTTAAAACCCATACACAAGCCCAGAAAATAGTTAAAACTATTCTTTTTAACTCTATTTTATCTGTAGGCCTAACAGCAGCAAGCAAAGAAGGCTGACAATTGTAACATGATCTAGCAAAGCACTGAATGAGTGGACCAGCTATAAGCCAGTTTATTAACACTAAGACAGAATTTTTATTTCTCCTTTCTGCTTCTTTTGTAGATTTCTGTTTCTTTCTTTCCTTTTTACTTTTTTTTCCCCTCATGATTGTCAAGTTATTCTCTAAGATGAAAATAACTGAATACAAGTTAAAAGAACCAGGATCTCAGGGCCTACACATGATACAAAATAAAGGTTAGTTCAAAAGTCAGTAAGTAGTTACAGCTTACAGTAAGTAATTACAGCTTACAGAAACCCAGGCAAATGGGAAGAATCTGATTCATTATAATATTTAAACTCCCCAACTTCAAAAAAACCATGAAGAGACAGCAGACCACTGCAGTAAAAGCAGCCCTTTTCCCTCAGTATGGGGAGGTACAGCCAACCTGCACCCTGAGACCGGCACTCCCTCCTAGGAAGAGTGAACCAGCATAACAGGAGCAGCACCCAGTCCCAAGATGAAAGACCAGGGTGGTAGAGGTAAAGACTAGCCAGATGACTGATCCTGGCAAAACACAACTCCAGGGTGAGAAGAGAGCAACCAGATCCCATAACTGAGGACATTAAGCCCAAAAACACACTGGAATCCTGCCATGCATCCTACCTATGGCAGAGAACAGGGCTAAGATTCTATGAGCTGACATCATGAACAACAGGACAGGCTTTGTCTTGGACAGAAGCCACAATCTGGGGGAAGAGAACAGAGGAGATTTAGGTACAAAGAGAGTTCCTCAAAGACCTGGGTAGCCAAAGAACAGGCATAGAAAATCCTACACCAGCTGGACCCCAAGACTGTAGATCCTAGGAAGAAACCACTCATACAATAACAGATAAGTATTTCTCATGCATTCTTTCTTTGATTTTTATATTTCATATTTTTTCCTTTATTGAATATGAGTAGTGTAGTTTGCCCCCTTTTCTTTCCTTTTATCTCTTTTTTAGCTCTTCTCTTGTTTCTTTCCAATGTTTTCCTCTCCTTATCTTTCTTTTATCTCTTGCTTTGCTGTATCATTTTTCTTCTTTCTCTTCTTTGCTTTTTCCAACAACTATTTTCTATAATTATTAATTTCCTTTTACTCCTGAATAGGATCCCCCAATTTTCCTTTCCTCCTCCTTCTTATATCTCATCAAATAATTTTTCAAATCTTGCTGTATTTCATTCTCTGGTTCCCTACCCTTCCATTCTTACTAGTATAACTACTAAGTGCTATGGATCTCTAGGCATAGTTAACTTTATACTATTGCTATTGTTTTCTTTGCTATTGTTCATAGACATAGGGGTGTTCCAGTAATAGACATTTACTATAGGTCAACAGTAGGTCAATATTTGTTTTGTTTTCTTTTTTAGTACAGAGTCTTACTGCACAGATCAGATTCATAGTGATTCTCCTGTTTTCAGCCTCCCAAGTAGTGGGATTGCAGGTGCACGCCACATGCCCACTCTCATTCGCCATCTCAGCATGCTCTGGGGGCAGGGCAGCATGGCACACCAAGTGATCTAACCCAGTCACTGTATGTGTCTGAGTAGCTGCTTTAATCCACTAAGATATCTGGCTGGCCCAATATTTGGTTTGTCTTAACCACTGACCATCATTCAGGGGACAAAGGTGGTACATTATTAGTCAATAGGATTTGTCAATATTCAGTTTGCATTTGGTATGTTTAATTGATGCAGATTTTATTACTATGACCAAAGTGGCATTGCTGTTGCTCTTCACTGGTTTGCTTGAGACACCAATAATGGGATTACTATCACGTCCTTAATATTGTGGCTATTTCCTGTAAAAATGGGTAGTGGGTCAAAATATATTGCAACTTCCTAGCTCAAGTAAAAGGAAGTGATTAGATATAGAGACAGAATAAAAAAACAATATTAGCTACATATAGGAGACACCATGAGAAAATAAACCTTAACAAAATATGAAAAAAAATAATTGTACATTGTTACATAGAGATTTAGGAACTTAACTATTTACACAATTGTAGTGGTACACCTCTATGGCCTTTTTTCCTTATCTCATATTCTTTTTTATTACCTTTTTTCTTTCTTTTTGTTTCTCTCTTTTCCTTTTATCTTTAAACAAACATTTACTTGAGGGAGAGTATAGCAACTATTGATATGACATTAGAAGTAGTGCCTAATTAGAAGACTGGAGTAATAGGTAATCCAAGCATGGTTTTAGTACTATACATTGCTATCTTCAGTGTATTTGCTTAGTTCACAGATATCATTACATATAGTTAGTAAGGGTGCAAATTCTACCCATTACCTGCTAGTCTCAAAAACCTGTTGGAGATTTTTAGGACTATTGGCTTAACCATTTTTTGTATATAAATGCACAGTTTTGCCATGTTTCCTAATTTTTCTCCTAGCTTTCTCTTCATTATTTGATCCATAAATTCTCATTTTCACAGACATCAAACTGGTCAAGAATTGTCTGCGACTCATCCAGATGGCTAACACTGACAACAGTTCTACAAAGCACTGTACATATTTCCAAAGTAAATCCTGAGGGGATTTGACTGACCTTGGGAGATACAAAAGTTACATGTTTTGCTATACTGGTCTTGGCAAACTTGCCTTTGACTAACCAGCAGAAAAGTTTAACTACAAGGCATAGAACGTAAAGCTAGATTAGAATGCTGAACTGTAAAAGGCTTAAATCAATAGCTTTCAAAATTGCCAGCTTTACCAAGAACCCACTGAGATTATTGAACATTGGATTATGTATAAAACTACTTTCCCTTAGTTCAATGAGAAAAATAATTTTCATACCAATAATGATTAGAGAAATTATGTCTATACCCTGTGCTCTGCATAACTAATAGGACAACAATATGCACTGTATCAAATACAATGGAAATTTACTACTAACATGTTTTGAAACTGTCACATTGTTATTTCTTATTAAAAGTAATAAAAAATTAAGGTTTAGAATATCAACAATTGATGGAAAATACGTACGTTAATGTTATGTTTAAGGTGTTTGATATTCAGAAAGATAATGATGTTAAGCTTAAGTGCCTATGTTATACGAAATAATATCATTAAGCTTCTCTTCTGGAGGGTTAATAACTTAAGTTGTCAGACAAAACAATTACAGAAAAAGAAGAGATACAAGAATAGTCAATATTTTGGCTTCAGCCCCCCAAGGTCAATGAGGACACAGGACATAAAAGAACCTGTACTGTAATAGCCTATAACTCAGTGGAGTCCCAAATTTCCTGTTCAAGGAGATTACGGGGCTGCAGAGGAAAGTGACCGATGATGTGCAGTGTGCCTAAGGAGGGTCACCTAGAAAGAAAGCATTCTCTTAGGCTTTCACAGAGAGCAAATTGATCAAGCAATGGCCATGATTCATCCAGATGGCTGACACTGACAAAAGTTCTGCAAACAGCAGTACATGGTCACAAGATAAATCCTGAGGGCACCTAACTGACCTTGTCAGATATAAAAGTTATATTTTTGTAATATAGGTCTTGCTTTATCTTGGTCTTAACCATCTAGCAGAACCATGAGGTATAAAAAGGAAAACTATATTATGCTAAGTTGTAAAAGGCTAAGTCAATAACTTCCAATAATGTCACATGAGCTGATAATCTACTACTGTTATGGACTATTAGACTATATATACAGCTACTTTCTCTTTGAGCAATGAAAAGATCTGTACTAGTGATGTTTAGATATGTCTGTATCTTGTACTCTGAACAACAACAACAAAGACAACAATATGCAATGTATTAATTAGTGTAAAAAATAAAATAAAACAAATAAACATCTTAATTATTATTATAAAAAATAACTAAATAGAGTTCCATATAAGAAATAAAACCTTACAATACAATCAGCCTACTAACTTCAACAGGTAAATAACAATAAAAACATGAGAAGAAAAACCAACAAAATAACCTAAAAAGTTCTTAATGTTATGGGTTCTCAAACAAAAACCAGACCAAAATCCAAAAATGAGAATTTAAAGTGAGCCTTTATTACTGAGCTCAGGGCTGTTGGTCATTTCTCATACAGGAGAAGACTGGTCGACCCCTACCCCAGGAAGCAAGGAGCTTTTAAAAGGAAAGTCACATGATAAAGGGGTCTTTCACAGTTTAGGACATGTGTAACTTGGCTGTGTGTGGGTTGGTAGAGTAAACTGTGTTTACAAGATACAACTTAAGCTAAGTGTGTTTGTAGGACCTAGATTAGGGAGTTGAGGGAGACCATTAGTCAGTTACTCTTTACTAATCAGCCTTGAAAAGAGGATGAGTGTACATTCCTTAGAATACATAACAGGAAACATTAGGGAACCTAACAGTTTTCCATAGGTATAAGTCAATATTCAGCTGACTCATTACATTAACTATGAGGCCATCAAAGAAGAGTAAACAAAGGATCACACACTTAAATTACTTGAAATGATATCAGGGGAGATGACAAAACAGATCAATAAGTCATTTGAGATGCTTACAAAAACTATAAGTTCTAGAATATTGGGCCTAATGAAATAAGCCAACTGTAAGGAGGACATTAATAAAAAGATAGAGGAGCTAAACAAAGCAATATGAAAATATACATGTTAAGAATTTAAAAACTAGAATCCAGAAAGTGTCTCCAAGAAGAGATTTATTTTTTTTCCAAGAAGAGATTTAGTAGATTGAAAATTCCATCCTAAATATGGGCAGTAGGATGTAGCTCAGTGGCACAGCACCTGCCTAGCAAGCGCAAGGCCCAAAGTTCGATTCTCAGTACCAAAAAACAAAATAGTAAAAATACCCAAAAAAGTCCCTTTAAAAGAGGTGGTCAACATGAAGACAGTCCCTGAACTATAAGACAAGACTGTTAGCAGTGACCAGTTACTAAAAGATACCTTAAAAACAACAGAACAAAAAAAGAAGGAATCCAACAGCTTCTATATGACTCAATTAAGACTAACAATTTAACAAAGAGATAAGTAATGTATATAGAAACCCAGAGAGACATGATCAAAAATAATCTTTCCACATTATCAAAATTTCTCAAGTCCAAACAGCTCTACAAATCACTGTACATGTTTTCAAAGTTAATCCTGAGGGGTTTTGACTGACCTTGGGAGATACAAAAATTACATGTTTTGTTATGCAGGTCTTGCTTTAACTTGCCCTTAATCACCCAGCAGAAAAGTTTCACCACAAGGCAGAAATGTAAAGCTAGATTAGTATGCTGAACTGTAAAAGGCTTACATCAACAGCTTGTGACATTGCCAGTTCTGCCAGTAATCCATTGAGATTATGGAGTACTGGACTATGTATACAACTACTTTCTCTTAGTTCAATGAGAAGAAATTTTTTTTGTACCAAAATTGATTAGAAAAATTATCATGTCTACACCCTGTGCTCTGTATAACTACTAGGACAACAATATGCATTTTATCAATTATTGGGAATGCACTACTATCATTTTTAAAAAAAAAAAAAAAATTTAATATTTCTTAAGTCCAAGATAACAACAGGACCTTAAAAGTTGTTAAACAAAAGCAAAAAATCAGTAAGAAAAACACATTAAAGGGCCAGCCAGATGGCTCAGCAGAGTAAAGCTCCTGCTTTTGCAGAGTGCGGCAGTCAAAGCTCAATCCCCAGCATGCTGTGCTGGCCCCACTTCCAGAATGTATTAAGAGGGTAATTGACACTGAATGTGGTGCCATATGCTTGTAATTCCAGCACTTGGGAGGCTGAAAATAGGAGAATCACTATGAGTCTGATTTATATAGTGAGACCCTATATACCCTGTTGACTCTGTCCTAAATTTAAAAAAAAATTAGAAGGAAGGGAAAAATATATTTATGTATATATACAGCATAGCATGGATCCGTGATCTGCTAATTTTGGCTGGGTCTATTGAAAGGAGCAGTTAATGCTTAATTTTTTCTTCTTTTTGATTTTTCATAGATTTTTAAATAAATTTTTCCTGCATATATTTGGTACTGTAAAAACTAATTTGAAGATAGTATTATGCAGTATAACAACCATTGTTAAATCCCAATGATTTTGTTTAGTGAAATTCTGTATCATTTCTAAAATTTTTTAGTATTTTTTATTCTAAATGCTTGTCTTAGAAACAAAAATATCTCTAAGAGAATGTTATTCATAATCATGAAATAACAAATTAGATAACCTAGATAAAATGGACAAATCCCTTGAAGTAACTACCAACACTGACTAATGAAGAAAGAGAACAATGAAATAAATTTTTTTTAAAAAAATCACCTCAGGACCAGATAAGTTTGCTAGTAAATTGTATCAAACATTAAACAAAATTAATCACAATCTTACCAAACACCCTCATTGAAGAAACAGAAGACCAAGGAAGACCTTTTAACTCATTCTATAAAGCTAAGTATATTTGGAATAAAAAAATAGACAGGATATGATACAAAAATAAGAACTGCAGAACAGTATCACTTATGAATATAGACGCAAAAAATCCCCAACCAAACTCTTGCAAGCCCAACTGATAGCAATATCGAAAGGATCATACAAAGATAAAGGGTACACTGCTGGTTTCCAGGGCTGAAGAAAATGTTGAAGAGAGCAGGAAAAAAAAAACAGAGTAATTGCTTATAGGTACAGAATTTACTTTTCAGGCTATGACAATATTTTGGAGCTACATACAAATAGGGATTGCACAACATTGTGAATATACTAAATACTACGCAGTTGTTCACTTTTGAATGATTAATCTAATTATATGTGAATTCCACCATGTTCGTTTTTTCAGTAAAATTGCACAACTAATTATAGGGATGAAGAACACAAATAATCATGCAATAGACAGAAGCAACAGAACCTTCCCTCCAAGTGTGTGTCCTAGGTTGTGCTCTGTATCTCTCTGTATCTCTCTCTCTCTTTCTCTGTCTCTCTCTCTCTCTCTCTCTCTCTCTCTCTCTCTCTCTCTTTCATTCTTTCTTTTGCCATTTTGAGGCAAGGTCTCACTATGCATTTCAGGTTGGCCTTGAGCTCATTTTTGTATTGGTCTCGAACTCACAGCAATCCTCCTGCCTCAGCCTCCCAAGTGTGGGCATTACAGGCGTGCGCCACCATGCCCGGCTCTGTATCACTTTCAAACGAGGTTAGATAATTCTGTGTCAGCAGGAAATTGACTCCATGAGACAGAACTTCTATGAACAAAGACATAATCTTTGCGCTACTTATTAATACAATTTAAACCAATGTTTCTATTTAGATTAAGGTAGTTCCTATTTGGACCACCTCTTTATGTGGTAATCTCCGGGTCTATGAGAAAAAGCATCAGTACAGGAAGCAAATAGGAATATGACAATGCCACTGGTGCTGCCAAAGATACCAGTTTTCACACTGGTAAAAATCTATATTTTAATCACTGTGGAAATTTAAAAACTCTAATACCTATGTGCAGTTACCCATGGCTCTGGATTAATTAGCATAGGAGGTGCCATGAGCATCTAAATGCTTAAAAGCTACCCAGAGCTTTGTTTGCAGCATGATTAAGACAATACAGTGCTAGCTCACAAAGTTCCCCTTCTAAGACACCTCCTGGTCTTAGTGTAATTTTCCAAATAAGAATAAGAGGTAATGGTTTGGAAGAATACACTGCACTAGTCATATTAAATATGCTAGCATTTCATCTTTATAATTACATAAGCAGTGCATTAAAAACTTTAAAAATGGAAAGTTTTAGGACCAAGCCCCCTGTGCTCATGTGTCAGTTTACTTTTCACTTACCAAATTACTTATCAACTCTGCTCTTCTCTTTCTGTAGCTGTAAAATGAAGAATTACAGTATTGTCCTGTTGTAAAGATTGATTGGCACAGTGTACGGGTTCAAGATTTTTTATTATTATTTTGGTGGGTAGTAAAAAGGAGGTTCAGAAGGGGTAACTTGACTGATATCACAGTTTATTGCAAACTAGAGTGAGAGAACCTGAGAGTATGTCTCCATACACCAGTGAAGGGCCAGGGCTGTGTTAAGAGATATGAGTCTTTGGAGTAGTTTTAATAGAACTTTTCTGTGCATATAAAAAACAGGTGCCTGGTCATTCCTATTGGTTCTCAAAAGCTAACAGTTAACCTTTCAAGAATTTTTATGGGCTGGCTATTAAACTCAGCCATTCATAATAAATTATATGCACTTACTTTGTTTCACGGTGCAGCACCTTGCACATGTTGTCCAAGCTTCCACCCATGATCTATGTCTCCAGCCCTACATTTACATTTTCTAAAATTAAGTTCAAAATAATCAGAAGTTTTTCTTTCTTAATTTTCTTACCACATTTTACTCTCATCTATGCCTTTCAGATAAATTATATAGCCTTCACATTTACATACCATTTTTTGAGGCAGACATTTCATTACAGCATCTGTTTCTCATTCACAGGTATCCGTTCAGTGCTCTAAGAGGATGCAATCTACTGTAAATTATCCTTCCTTTGCAAAAGAATGCTGTCTTGTCCTTTTTTCTTCTATCCCAAGAGATCAAACATTTAGAAGATGTAAATTTTATTTTTTTGAGGTCTCAAGTACATGGACCTACAACAATTAAACTAGATTATATACTATTAACTATAGGCTTTCAAGGAAAAAAGTTACACTTAAAAGCTCTCTCTGCTAAGGTATGAGTGGTAGGGTAGGGGCTCAGAGTACTCTCAGGAAATTCTTAAACAAAACTCATGAGAGAAAAACCTTGTGCTTACCACGAAAGCCCATTAACTGGCACAGAATATAACCCACAGGTGCTACATGCACCATCCAAGAGGACTTCAGACCAGCTTCTTGAATTCTTTGCCTATTTTCCTAGGACAAAATAAGTATCTGCCTCATAAGTGATATGAAGATGATGACAATCAGCATGTGATCAATTACCTTTATTGCCATATCATGTGTTTCTGCATACTGAAAGTCATTACTCCAATATAGGAAAACTCAAATACACCAAAGAGAAATCAGAATTTTGCCTGATAGCAGGGATTCTTTGGAGCCTTACAAAAGCAGACACCTGAACTACTGGGCAAACCATCAATACTAAAGGTATAAACATGACCTTTATTAAACAGATAGAAAGGATGTGAAATGTGCAGATAAACCAGAGATGCCAATAAAGAGGATCTAGAAAATAAACTTGCTCTGGGCACGCACAAAGAAAATAAAAGGTTAAGGTGAACTCTGGACAAAACAAAAGAAGCCTAAATGTCAGAAAGATGTAGTGGGAAGAACAAGAATTCCTGTCTCTCAAGCCTTTTAGTCCTCTGTTCCCCTTGGTCATTTCTACCACCTTTTACTCAGTTTTCAATGTCCTGTTTACAAGCCCTCATGATTTCTAGATCTGTCTACTCCACCGACCAACTTAACAAAAATGACTTAGCAACCATTCCAGGGAGTTAAGTTTCCTCAAGTAGATTTTCCCCTTCCTACAGTGACATGCTTTGCCAGACCTGAAATGTATATTCTACGTAGGAAAAGAGGGAATTGCCAACAGTAAAAGTTTTGAGGTTTGAGGCTTTTATCTTTAAGCACCAGCTATTTCATTTAAGAATGAAGTTTTCATTCACTGAAATTTAATTCTACAAGAATATATGGGTCATCTACTGTGTGTTTAGGTCCAGGAAAGATTTTAAAATGGGGACTAACACCTAAGAAAGGATGTGTAAATATATGTTGGAGTGAGAAAACACAGAGGTGGAAGAGTCACAGGCCAAGGATGTGGTGCAGTAGTAGAGTTCTTACCTTGTATGCATAAGGCCCTGGGTTCTAGCACCAGAGACAGACAGACAGACAGACAGACAGACGGACGGATGGACGGACAAACAGACAGACAGACAGACAGACAGATGACAGAGAGAGATTCTAATGTAGAAGAATCACAGTCTCAGAGTCCTTGGATCGCAGTGCAACACTAAAACTCCTGACAAATACAGAATGCTACAATAAAGTTAGGACAAAGCAATAGAAGAAAAATATTTTAAAATGTATGGAATAATTTAGTCCTGGCCAATATTCTTCCTTCTTGAATGTAATAATTACAACACAATATTTTTTCAAACCTGAATTTGAATCCTCAGAGAGCTACCACTAACTGATCAGTCTTATCATATAAGGAAATAGTATTCATGAAAGGGATTATTTTCATTGAAAACTAAAATTAAGAAACTAAAAATAGAAATTAGACATCCCAACTCTCCTCAGCATCTATAGCCTGTCACACTAAGGAGCAGTAGTAAGACGTTCTGTTTACCAAATGTTAGCCTTAGCAGTCTCAGTCCCAACCAATAATAAAAGAAGATATTTTCCTTTGTTTATTTCCACAAGTCTAAAACTTTTTGCTAGATATTACCTAATAATGACTAGAATCTATGGATCCCATGTGCTATGCTGAACACTGAAAGTACTTTATATCGTCTAATGATAGCATGAAAAATAGAGGGACAAATGGCAGAGAGTGATTTCTAAGATAGATGTTCCTTAAATGCCTTCCTGAGAGAAAAGATGCCTAATTACAGCAGTAACTAACAGTAAATAAGGACTTTATAGTTTGTAACAGGATTTTATAACCAGGTTAATTCATTTGCTCTTTGCAAAAACCCCTTGCTCGCTGGCAGGGCAATTGCTCACATCCCAGGAGAGATCTGTGACTCACCTAAGTTCTTACTATGCAGGTCATTTCCCAGATTCCAAACCCATTAGATGAGACTTGCAGATGTAAAGAAAGTTGAGTACTAAATCCAAAATAATAACACTTTACTGCAAAGCCTAACTGAAAATTGTCCCTTTTTTTTCATTAATTGGCAAATATAAATTGTACATATTTATCATGCATAATACTTTAAAGTACATATACCTTGTGGGATGTCTACATTGAGATAATTAATTCACTTATTCTTTATAGTGAGGACATTTGAAACCTACTCTCAGCAATTTTTAAATATACAATACATTGTTACTAGACACAGTCACTACATTGTACAAGGGATATTTTGAACTTATTCCTCATTTCTAACTGAAATATTGTTCCTTTTGACCAATAGTTGTCCATCTTCTCTACTAACCCGGTAAGTACAGTACTACTCTTTGCTTCTCTGAATTCACCTTTTTAGAGTCTACATTTACATGAAATCATGCAGTATTTGTCTTTTTGTGATTGGCTTCTCTTCTTTAAATAAAAAGCATTTTGTATATGCAGCAGATTTCATCCTTTCACCCACTGTTAGGTACAGGTTAATTCTTAGCTATTATAAATAAATGTTACACCACATGCCGAGCTGGTCCACCCCCGGGAATGCTCAGCCAGCCACTGAGACTGCATGTGGTGGAACGTGCCTATAACACCAGCACCTGGGGTTGGGGAAGAGGCTGAAAACAGGAGGATCACTATGAGCCTGAGTTCCATGGTGAGACTTTATACCAAATAAATAATAATGATGATGATGATGATGATGATGATGATGATGATGATGATGATGATGATGCAATGAACACAAGAATGTAGGTATCTCTTGGACATTTGTAATAACTTTCCATACAATGTGATATAAGCAGTTACACAATTTTTAAAACAGATATTTGGAAATTCAAGGAAATACAAAATTGTAGCCTGTCAAGACTATGGTATTTGGCCCAGTCTCTTGTTCTCAAGTACTACTCTTGAGAGAGAGAATGACAGTAATTGAGTTTACACCAGGAGCAGTACATATCAAAAAGATAAGAGTGACATGTATTCCAAACATAATTTTAGCATTACATTGTGCTATAATCAATATGATGAACTTTTTGAAGGTTCTTGAGAACAATATCTGATTCTTGGACATTTGATTTCATTTCCTTTGCATACATATTTAATCATGGATTTATGGGTCAAATAGTGATTGTAATTTTATTTCTTGATAAATTTACATACTGATTTCCATAATGGTTGCAATTTACATGTCCACCAACAGTATAAAAGTTGTCTAAGCCAGATGTGGTGGCGCACGCCTGTAATCCCAGCACTTGGGAGGCTGAGGCAAGAGGATCAGTGTGAGTTCGAGACCAGCCTGGTCTACAAAAGTGAGCTCAAGACCAGCCAGAACTGCATAGTGAGACCCTGTCTCAAAAAGACCAAACCCCCAAAAAAGTTGTCTTTCCCCTCTTCTTCAACACTTATCTTTATCTTGTTAATAACAACTGCTTTTTTGCATGTAAACTTTGAATCTCCTGTATTTATAGCTACTTACATTCCCTTGGTCTAGATTTTTTTAAATCATCTAATATAAAATTCCCAAGCACCACACCTCAAAATTAACTCATTATCAAAACAGTCAAGAAGAACAGTGAAAAACATCTGGCCCAGGCAAGAAGCTTGACTACAGTGCCATCAGAGCTTGGGCAAGCTTTTTAACCACTTAGTTCTTGCCAGTGAAAGAGGGGTAATCATATTATTACCTGCCTTCCTAGGGGTGTTTAGAGAGCTGAATGAGTAAACATACCTAAAGTATTCAAGGTAGGGTCTGAAACATAATATTTGCTCCAGAAAATAATTACACTTATCCAAAACTCTTCTACTTTGTAAAATGTCCCCATTAGAAATTATCTATTTGAGAAACTACATTAACCCCTTCAACTCACCACTGACATCTGGACCACTACTAACTACTAGGCACTTTACTGCATACCACATACATTTAAAACTAAATTGTTGCATTGTTCTTCTTTGAAACTAAATCTGTATTTTCATATTTCACTCTGGTTTACTCTCTCAAACTTCAAATAATCTTTGTTTTTTAAAGTGAACATTTGCCACTTTGAAGAGAATAAAGGGAAGAAATAAATTACTGCTGCAAAGATAGGTGAAATGTTTCAAAGGACTGTGCCTGGCATCTTTATGAGTAAGACATGTTTAATTCACAGACATGGCTTTATGTGAAATCAGGATCAACTCAAGTTTCTTGAGGGCATAATACAATCTCTGATCATTTCCCAACCTCAAGTGCATGGCCTCATTTGCCAGTTTATATGGATGAATTTTACCCATATCAAATGTACTCATAATTTGTTGTATGCCTGTTTTCCTTGACCAAAAAATAGAAATTGTTTTCTGTCCAAGTTCACTTATAGTAAAATCCAGCAGCAGCTCATCAGTTTTTTGTCACTTCCAGTTCTAAAGAGAAGATGGTGAGAACCCCATTTCAGTTTTATAAGCTGTAGTTGGCAACTAAGGGTTGCCCTGAGGAACTCTCCAATTTAACCTAGCAATCCTTAAGAATAGTACCTTATTTTCTTTTCTTTCAACCTAAAGGTCACAACCACTAGAAATATGGCCTAACTGAGAAAGAAGTTTGGCTTAAGAAATCCTACATAATATGTAGTATCTAGTTATATTGTAACATAATCCTTTCATTATTCCTTTTCATAATACTGTGTTCAACACTGAAAAAAATATTAAAAAGAAGAGGGACCACATTCTGCATTTTGTAAGAGTACCTGATGGTTCTAATATAAAACTTGAGATTCCTGTAGTCGACAGATGAGAATGCCAAGAATACTATGTTATTTATAGGTCAATATTCTACTATTATGACACTGCATTTCTCAAACATGGCTGCAACAGTGTGCTTCATCCTCCATGCACATCCTACAATGTGATTTTGACATCTCTTCCATGAAAAGATGGATATCTGTGCTCTTTCCTCTTAAATGTGGAGAGATTGATGACTATGATGGAAGAAACACTAAGTCATCACTGAGATCAGGTTATAAAATGCAATATACACCTGCCTACTTTCACCCAGATGCTCATGCTTGGCCCTTGGTCATCATGCCACAGACAAGCTGAAGCAGTTCAGGAAGAAGCCTACTTGGAAAGGGAAAGGAGTATCCACAGAAGGTAGAGTAGATTGAGCAGTAGTAGGAGTGAGGCATCCTCAAAGTACATATTCCTGCCCTAAGGTAAACCCCCAGGTGATACGCTAGAACTACTGAGCAGAAATGAGCAAGAACTATTGAGATTTGTCAGCAGAATAAGTTGTTATTATTGTTTTAAAAACTATTTTAATATGTTTTATGCGAAGCAGTGCACAGCTGACCAAATGTTACTAGTAAGACTTACTATCATTAAAATTTTAGAAAGAAATTGTACAGCAATACTACAATAAGAATTTTAAATACATGTTGGGCTTTGTGGCACACACTTGTAATGCCAGCCCTCCAGAGGTGAAACCAGGAGGATCACTGAGAATTTAAGGCCAATCTGGACTAATAGTGAGCTCAAGGACAGACTGAACTGTATAGTGAGACCCTGTCTCAAAAAATAAACAACAAAATAATTTAATGTAATAGCTCAATTTAATCTCACAGTAACTATAGAACAGAGTATTATGATTGCTAATATACATTAATTAATTAAGCTAATATGTACAAAAACTAAGCTATGTACTAGAAAGCATGGAGACAAAACTGATGGTTAGGATTACACACCACTAAATCAGGTGTGAATAGCTATTCTTGGCTAGTAGGTATCTCTGTCCAGACTCTACTCAGCCACATTCCTCTCTCCCTAGGTAGGAAGACATACAACCCAGTGTAACTACTCCCTTCATCTTTAGAAGTGGGCCCTTCTGACTGCTGTTGTTCTCAACAACAGAATAAAAAACAGATTGACAAAAATATTTAAACACAATTTTCATATTGAAAAATACGTACTTATTATAAAACTACTGAAAAGTTGAATATAAATAGAAAACCTCAGAGCAGTGCTAGATGGTTATTGTACCATTTTTCTTCCTTTTTTTCTGTTATAGTTTTGCTTTTAATATTGTAGAAATCACAAAGGATATAGTTTTATATCCTCATTTGTTCACAATTGTATAAACAGTATATTCCCAAATCACTCAATAAAACCACTGAACTTATAAATGATAGCAAATCTTAAAACATATAATTTATATTTTATTAGTGGGTATCTGGGTTCTTCAACTTTCATTTTATAAATGATTCAGCAGTGAACATCTTTCCTAAAAACCCCTTAGGATTGTTTTCTAGGACAGAAACTACTAAGTTAAAAAAATAGATGAATCCTTGATAGGTATTTTTAGAAAGATGCAATATTACTCTCACAGACACAGAATCTTACTTCATTCTGTCATTTTTTTAGTTACAAATCAAAATACTATCTTATAATTTGATAGGTTGTGGTATGTTTTAGTTTTAATTTTGTTAACTACCTGTATAAGAGATATTAAATGATTATATGTGAGTAGTAAACATAAAATGATATACTAATATAATAACAGCTACCTTTCATTGAGCACTTACTATGTTTAGACATGTGTTTAGACCAATCATGTACATTTCACCTGAATAACAATGCTGAGATTTAAATTTTTACTTTCTTCTGAACTCAGGGAAGCTAAGATACAGAGAGATTGGGTTACTGTCTTCAACTACAGAGGTTCCATGTTGGGATCTAAATCTAGGTTTATACGATAACAAAATGTAAGCTATTTCTGTTAGTTTACAATACTTAATGAACCAGTTGATGACCACAATATATGGGTAATAGAAATTAGAGATACTTCTAGTTGTTTTTATTTTACATTATTATGTAAATGTACACAGGAACAAACTTATCTTCTAAAACATATTTTCTATTTTTTAATCTTTTACTTATTTATGTCTAGTATTGGGTCTCACTACACAGTTGGGACTCATAGTGATCCTCCTCCAGTGCTGGGATTACAGGTGTGCAACAACTAAGCCCATACAGCAAGAACTAAATAAATGCTTTGCAAAATTAAAAAAAAAAACTAAGCCCAATTTTGGTGGCCTGCATGACCTGTCTCAGGGCCCAGAACTGGCACCACATGAAGTACCATGGATCAAACCCAGGTCCTTGTGCTTGCTTAGCCGACAAAACATACCTTGTAAAGAACAAAACAAGGGCTGGCCAGATAGCTTAGCAAACTAAAATACCTGCTTAGGCAGAGCACAGCGGCCTCGGTTCAAACCCCAGTATGCTGTGCTGGCCTCACTCCCTGGACAACCCTGAGATGGTGATTGAGACTGGGTGTGGTGGCACACATCTGTAATCCCAGCATTTGGGAGACTGAAAACAGGAGAATCACTATGTGTCCAATCTGTATAGTGAGACAATGTAGACCCTGTACTAAGTACATTAAAAATATATATATATTTTATCCTTTGATCACACTACTTATAAATTAAAAATTACAATTCACTTATAGTAGTAGTTCTCAATTTTTTTTTCAGAATTTTTTTATTCTTTTTTTTTTTCCAGAATTTCTTAAATTGCTTTTCTCAGATTTTGGTCAGAACTCCAACATCAGTGTCTTCAGGGAGGATTCTATCTGAGGTGTGTGAGAGATAAGCCTGCCCTGCGTGTATCCCCAGGCTTTGGGACCTACTCTGAAAGCCTCCCCACCTCTTTCCCCATCATTTCCTCTGTATGTTTCTCTCTCTTTTTTAAATTTTCTCTTATTCTGAGAAGTAAAAACAAAAGCAAGAAAAACAAATACAGAAACAGGGTAACATACAACAATACATATATTACAAGTCTTCAAAATAAGAATAGCTGTTTCACAATGAATGATATATTATCTATTTTTATCATCAAATCTGTTGATCAGATTAACAGATATAGTAATGAAAGATGGGACGTACGATTGAATATTACCGCATGATTTCAAGAAATCTTAAATTTTGTTTTTTCTTATTACCTTTTTTTAAAAAAATTACTTTAAACTATAAAGAAAGACAAACTGGAGCTGGGGAGATGGCTCTGAGGCACAAGTGCCTGCTGGGCAAGTGCAAGGTCATCAGTTTGAACCCCGGTCCCACAAAAAAAAAAAAAAAAAAAAAAAAAAAAAAAAAAAAAAAAAAAAAAAAAAAAAAAAGAAAGACAAACTAGAAACCTTCATAGGTAAATGGATGCAACTTGAGACTACACTCATAAATGAAACAAACCAGATCCACATGTGTAAATCTCACGTTGTCTCCTTGGTGTAAGAACTGAAGAGAAGAAATAAAACCTGAAAAGTATGACAGATACAGTTAAATAGAACAAAAAAAAAGAAATTAAGAATTAAACAATGAAGAAGAGGGAAAAGAGAAAAAGAAAAATGAAAGGGGCAAAAACATGCAAGTATACATATAAGATGGTGAGGTGATTGTACTAAGAATTTCCATCAGTGTTAAGAAAATAGCAGTGAAGGTGTAGAACTCTCAGCTTGACTAACTATATGCAGATAACTGCGATCTAAGCAACTACATTGAAGACAGCAACATGTAATATAAAACTTATGCTTGAAATATCAGGATATCTCTTATTCTTAAAAATTATTAAGACCTGAAGACCTTTTTCATTTAAATGTGGGTTATATTTCTCTATGATTGCTTTGTTAGAAATTAAAACTTAGAAAATTTTAAAATATTTATATATTCACTTAAAGATAACAAGAAACCCAATACCTATAAGTTATGTATTATGAGAAAATTATAGTTTTCAAAGCAAGTAGGGTATTTATTCTTTAAAAAGGCGTTGCTTTACATTCTTGCAGATCATTTTAATGCCTGACATGCCTCACTTCCCATTTCTTCTTTGGCACTTAGGGTGCTATAAGAACACATGACAGGGGCCTGGCGGGATGGCTCAGTGGTCTAAAGTGCCTGTTTAGGAAAGCTTCGGCGGCTTGAGGAACCGCGGTTCAATCCCTGGCACTACATGCTGCGCCAGCCCTGCCCTCAGGCAGGCTGAGCTGGCCATAAAACTAATAAATAAACAAACAAAATTCTGAAACAAGAAAATAAATAAATAAATAAACTAAAAAATTCTAAAAAACATTAAAAAAAAAGAACACATGACATATAGATTGAAAATTTCCACATGTGTGATAGAAGGGAAATGAAAAGGCAAATAACATCCTAACATCATTATAAAATGATTTTTTCTTATAGAACCTAAATTCTATGAAAGAGTCCCTATATAACTTTAAAAACAGCTGATATGGGGCATTCAAAGGTTGATATCCCCTTAAAAACAAACAAGAAAAAAAGAATACTACAGCATCTATATGACCTTGCCATAAAAAAATGATCTTATTGAGTAAGATACAAGAAAGACAAAGCACAAAACTTTGAGTTATGGAGACATTTATTAATAAAACAAAAGTAAAAACACATACACTGATAGAAGATGCCTGCAACACAAATAAATCAGATGCATAAGTATTATCCAGAACATATAAAACACCAAACAGAAAAATACAGATATGCCAGAATACAAGGGAAAGAACATACAAAAGGCATTTCAAAGTCAAAAAAATCCTAATGGCCTACATAGATCTCAAAGGTATACAATCCAATAAGAGCAGAAAATACTGAAGAACACAACAAAACATACTATTTCATGCACATTGCACTATAAAAAAATAAAGGAAATTGCACAACTAAGGACTCAAATACTACTGATAGGAATAAAGCAATCTTTTGGGAGAAAGCAAACATTGCTGAAGGCCTATTTTCCATTCACCTTCCCCTTTTTTTCTTCTTAAAGACATAGATTGGTAAGGAGTCTCATTTCTCCTGGTAATAACGTTCAATAGGAAGTGACCCTGTCCCCCAACCAGATACCATGGTTTTGTGGAACCTTCTATGTAATCAATCCAGGCATTGACATATGATTCAATTTTAGCCAGTAATACATGAAGAGGGGAAAGTTTTGTAGAAAAAGTCTCCCTGTTCTTCAAAAAAGACATTGTTATGGTTTATGTCTAGTTGTCTCCGCAAAGCCTCCTGCAATCATGGGGCAAGGACTTCTAGAGTTTGAGACTTGACTCATGATCCCTGAGATTATGTGTTTTAGTGCTGATGGGATTATGAGTCCGAGTACTTCTGGGATTATGGGCGTAGCCTAAGGCAGATAGGCTGAGACGGAGAGCCTGAATGTAATATAAAGAGAGACAGACAGACTAGTGTTGTTACTCTCTGCTCCCCTGGTTATTCCATTGCCTCTGTTGCCATTGTTGCTGTTATGCCACCATGACCTGCGGCTCTCTTCAATGTGACACTCACCCTTGGAGCCAGCCAAATATGAACTAAAACCTCCAGTAACTGTGAGCTAAGTAAATCTTTCCTTCCTTCATTTTGAATGTTGTGTATTTGTCCCAGCAATGAGTAAAAAGTAACTAAGACAGACATAGAGATAAAATGCCCTTGGCTTTTCTTTCCTTTCTTTCTTTGTGTATGTGTGGTTCCTTGTGAAGAATGGATTGCTTTTCCAAGAAGAAAGCAAGACCCTGAGTTAATAATCACCCAAGCCCACACTGGTACTCTCACTCATCTTATTTGAGGTAATAAATTTATTTAAGTTATTTTAAATTCCATTTCGTATTATTTACACCTGAAAGCATGGTAACAGAAAAAAAATTGCAATAGAGGAAAGAAAACTTTGTTGTCTCCGAAAACAAAGAAGTTCTATTTTTAAGGATATAAATCAGAGAATTTCCCACCTGTGGAGTGAAAGATAATAAAAAAGTATATTCCTTGTAACTTCTTTGCGCAGGGAATAATTGAGTGCAGTTTTGCAGTTAATTTAATTTTAAAATAATTGCAATTAATTAAATAGATGAACAATAATTAATAGCAATATATTTGTAATTTGGCTATCCTTTCTGGAATAAGGACACATCTATTTTGAATTACGAGATCAAGATTGTCCATTATAAAGCAACAGGGTTTGCAATAATATACCCTTTCTGCTGAACATTCTTGTAATTATTATAAATTCATTAAGAGTGTCAGCTTTATGATCAATTTTACCTCAAAGAAGTTGCTTACTAAATATACTGGATAAAGCACAAGTATTCAGATAGAAACATATTTATCTACTAATGATACTCAACTATTGATAACATGGAGTTAAGTTCATAATTTTCATCAGTGAATATAAAGTTTAAAAGGCAAATATGGTACTCTTCTAATTTATAGAGGAAATGTTTGGTTATATGACCTTATAAAAGTCTAAGAGATTATACCACTCAGTGCTGACAAAATAAAGAGAATTTAGATTGTTATTATTGTCTTGCTGTTGTTGTTCTGTTTCAGTCAAGGTCTCACATATATTTCAGTCTAGGCTCACACTCACTATGTAAGCCAGGCTAGCCTCGCAGTCACAGCAGTCCTCTTGCCTCAGCCTTCTGGGAGGGGATGATTTTTATTTTCCTATTATGGTCATTATTTTCTAATTATCTATCACAAACAGAATTGTAGGCAATATTGTCATTTAATAACTGAGTTATTAAAATGAGTCTGAAGTTTCTGCTAAAATATATGTCTAGTAGAAATAGATGGTAATTCATTTTTACAGCTAAAAAAGGCTCTTGATATAATTTACATAAATCATTCTGAAAACTCCCTTAATAGTCATTTTTCAATGAATATGAAAGCATTCCACATTGGAGATATTGAGGGGAAAAATGCAATTAGGGTATATTCTATCAAAAATCAAATATTGAGACTAATAGAATATTTGGTTTTCCTTAACTTACGCATGAAGAAATTCATTTGTTAGTCAACTAATGAAGGATATTGTTCATTAAGGACAAGACAAAGGAAGGAATGAGACCCACACGAGCCAACTATAAATAGATATCCACATTAGGGTTATTTAGTAGCTGGCACATCCCAAAACAGTACAACTTTCTTCTAATACTTTATGTCATGTACTTTCTGATACAAATTACCTTAATGCAAATCCCTTAATGTCAGAACATTTTAATTCTGTTCTAAAACTGTACACTTGTTCTGGTTTCATATGTGGGAGGACCCTGTCACCTCTGCTGACACCGCAATGCTCGTCTAGATGTTAATTTGGACACAAGCCAGACATCTTGAAAGGCTGTCCTGTACTCTTAGTAGATGTGCAGGTGATTTGGCTGTGACATGGACTCATGCACACAGCACCCATAATAGCCATGGCTTAATTGTGGCTTTCTTGGCAAGTGTCAACTTTCATCCTGCTGAAACAAACAGTCTGCATGTCATATAAAGGAGACCCATTCTCAGTCAAGGGACACATACCAATGTGAAGAAGAGATAATAGCATGGTCATCCCACAGACCCGTCTGTAAATTTAAAGCTGTAAAGTTTTGGAAAGCCTCAACTCTTCTACAGGAACAGCCAGGAAGGGAATAAATACAGTTCAGGCACATTTCTCAATGCCACAAACTAGTTACACATGTTTACACTTGTGTACCCCAACCCCTCCTCTGCAATCAAATTTTACTATTTTAGTCTAAACTTAGTTTTCTTCTGCTCTACTCAGACTATCAGCATTACTAGAACTCTAGTCTCACAATGAGATTATGTTGCCTAAATCTATAAACATCTTTCATCTTCCCCATATTCATTCATCATTTCTTTTTTTTTTTTTTTTTCATTCATCATCCTGCTCTTTCCCAAAATTCACTCTCAGGATGGCTAAAGGCCATGTGCCCCATAAACATCCTTAGAAAATTCCTTCTCTCTTGCTTGTATTTTCCCACCATAATAATAGGTAAATAGTTGAAAATTTCCTATCCAAAAATATTCTCACTTCCAATAATCAGGATACTTATCTCAGTATCTCTGAGTTTTTTCCTTACTATCTCTTCAAATGCTTTGCTTTCTAAGCTGATGTCTTTCTAATTACAAACACAGTTGTGTATCCAGTGTGCACTTTTAAATCTGTTGTTTGCAACTCATCTCAAAAAAAAAGTCAACACAAATTTCTTTGTCTTTACACACTCTGAAATTGCCCAAGAGCCTACAGAGCCAACTGTCAGGAGATGATTTTGTTTTAAATATAATCTATGTATAAGTGGATTGAGCAATGTCACGGGTTGGCTATGTAATCTTTGGAAACAAAGATTGTACCCAGGAACGGACCAGATTTGTAAGCTATTCATAAACATCTATTGAGAGTTGGTTCAGGAAAGACACAGAGCAAGCCAAGCATCAAACCACTGTTGAACAATCTCCATGCATGAAATTATTTAGACAGTATCACAACCCATTCCCAGATAACTCACTAATTCACACAGAAGTTAAGTTGATCGAAGCTAATGAGCCAGATAAAGGACATTAAAGACTGAAACCCATATGAACTGAAATGATATCTGTTTCTCGCAGATCTATAGATACTGCCACAAAAAGATGTCTTAGTTCTTCAGTTAGAGCTCCTAGCACAATTTCTTGACCTGGAATTTACTATGCCATTAATAAATAACAGCTCCATTAGAATGGAAATAATAGTATACATTCTATGATGAGGGGTTCTTTCTTAAGCACACTAGAGCTTGTAGGATGGAAGAAGCAAAAGAAACAGTTTTACAACACAGTAGGCATTCTGAGATACTGAGGCAGGAGATCACAAGTTTGAGCACAGTTTAGGAGGAAATTTAGTGATTGAGCAAGACTTTGACAGAAAATAAAAAATAAGGGGGCTGGGGAGATAGCTCCAAGGCACAAGCGCCTGCTGGGCAAGTACAAGGTTGTGAGTTTGAACACCAGTCCTGCAAAAAAAAAAAAAGAAAATAAAAAATAAAACACACTAGGTATGAAACTCAGTGCAAAGGCCTTAGGTACTGGGACCTATCCCCAAGACTACACACACAGAAAAA
Organism: Myocastor coypus; assembly: GCA_004027025.1. NCBI lineage: Eukaryota > Metazoa > Chordata > Mammalia > Rodentia > Myocastoridae > Myocastor > Myocastor coypus. The sequence continues at coordinate 694 of PVJA010018564.1, read as the reverse complement.
GAAGTTAGGATGTGAGTTAAACAGAAAGTTTACAGGGAATAGCAAAAAATGTAAGAGAGAAACTTATAGTCATATGTTGTAGTGTTTACATTTTTGCTATAAAACTGGATTTTTTTTTTTTTTTTTGGTCTTTTTGAGAAAGGGTCTCTCTATGCAGTTCAGGCTGGCCTTGAGCTCACTTTTTGTAGCCCAGGCTGGTCTCGAACTCCCACTGATCCTCCTGCCTCAACCTCCCATGTGCTAGTATTACAGGCATGTGCCACCAAACCTGACTTAAAACTGGATCTTCATTAAAACTTTATTTTTCCCAAATATATTTGAGATTATTATCTTTTATGATAATATGACAGATTATTTTAAAATTTAAATATCAAAAAATGACATGTCTGATGTTTATAGAGGTACTATGAACATTAACCTTAACTTCTAAAAACTATTTCCCTTTTATTTTCACCATATTAAATTTTGTTGCTTGTACAGAAACACCACTCCTTAATGTAGTCAAGACTGCAATATATAAATATGATTCAAAAGCTCCTTATAGCTATTTAATATTTGTCCTAACTGATTTGTACGCTCTATCAGAGAGCTAATTCTACCTTCTTCAAGAATACTATTTCTACTTTGTTTTGGAAAACTGTACTGAGAACATAGAGGTAACAGCATACTTTTTTCCAATCTCTACCAAATATGA